>JABVXU010000682.1:0-26159 GCA_013365365.1 Cruorifilaria tuberocauda
CCGAAATTACTGATTAGCAAATTAATAGATTAAAATAAATCATTCCTTCTTAAAGCATAACAGACTAAAATTTGACCATTGATATAGTTTGAAATTTCTAACAATTAAAAAGCAGTATTCAGTAGTTCTCAACAAATATTACATGTTTACTTTTTAATCATAGAAAATAGGATTTCATAGAATGACCCTTAAACTTATCATAACCATCCATCATTAATTTTAGTAATACGTCTACGCCAAGATCGTCTAACAGCCAAAGGACGTCGACGTAAGAAACGATTATATCCGAAATTTCTTCCGAATCTTCCACCCATAAACCAACTGAATGGAATTATCGAGAAGTCATAGAACTGTCGCTTAACACGCAATCTGCAAGAATAAGTATGCATAGAAATCTGTAATCGATCACTTATCAGTTAATGATAATTCTAACTGATAAGAAAGAGATAAGAGAATGAGTGTGCGATTAAGTAAAGACTTCGGTTGTAAGTAATGAAATGCAAATTTTATATTTTATTCAACTTTCACGGAAAATTCATCAACAAAAATGAATTTCTAAATGATTTCTCTCTCTCTCTCTCTCTTTCCTATCTCTCTGACACTAAGTTTTCCAATATCCAAGAAAAGGTCATCCAATTTATATTTAATATTTAAAAGTTCAAGATGGGAAAGACATTTACTGGTTAATATTGTTTGCTCGAATTTCATTCCTGCTAGCTTCCAAGTAAATCAGCAAATTCAGGATGACCAATAGATGGACAGCCCATTTGCCGTATTCAGTCATCTAAGATAGCAAATATTTACTTTTCTCTTTTTTATCAGTAAAAAATATCAGAGTTATCAGAAAGTAATTTGCTTGAGAATCTATCAATTCAAATTGAATAGCAAAACGGATAGAACAGTGAAGAATTATCACTTATCAGTACATTATTTTATTTGTCTATCATTTACAAATATCAAAATTTAGATTGAAAGTTTTATTGAAATAATTATCAAAATAATTTGACAATTTCACTAGCATCTATTTTTTCTTTTAAAAGTAAACTGTTAAAGAAAAAAAGAAATACAATTTTTGATTAAAATATTAAACTTACCTTTTTCAAATATTTCGTTTAGAACAAACAAGAAAAGATTAATTAAATTGCAACTATTTGCTTTGGGTTTATTTGAAAGGAAGTTTGTTGAAATTATTTATATATTTATTAAATAGTTTGTTGTTTAATAAATTTCCAAATTTTTGCTATTGCTATTTCAATTTCAATTAATGAAGCACACTTAGTGTGTACGGTGAAATCAGGTTTCGATCTTCATTTATTACCTATCATAGCATGTTTTTATCATTATAACCTGATAACATACTGATAACACTGATAATAATATCTTACATCCATTATTTCACATGCATACATAATTCTTCTAAGTAAGAACATTGCTTTGATAATCAGTAAGTTATTTAATTTCAACTTTTGAAATTTGCAAATATTCTTCATTATTTTAAAATTTTCTTAAAAATTTCTATACAAATTAATCATTCGATTTTATTATATTAAATACATAACGATTTCATAACATTTTAAATTCCAATTTTCAACAAATCAATAATGGCATATCGATTAAGCAAACCATGGACTACCAAAAAATGGACTGCCGCTAATTGAATGATCTATGCTTTCCACACGTCTGCTCGTGAATCGTCGTCTCACCCCGAGAGGTCCAAATGCAGGCCATGGCGCTCCCCAGCTACTTCCCGGGCCATACCAACCACTTTGACCACTGCCCCAGGCCATATTGAAAAATGGCACGGATATGCTACCAAATCCATGACTTCCGTAAAATTGTCGCTTTTCCCGTTTTCTAGAAAAAAATATGCAAATTTTCAAACAGAAAATAATCTTATCGTTTCTACCAATATTTGAAAAAAATCAAAAATTTAAATTATCACCTCATTTCGATAGCATTCGATGTCTTACGACAAGAAATAACCAAAAGATTTATGTAAAGTAAAATGATAATAAGTTTGTGTGATAATTTGTATGATAACATCTGAAATTTTCGCTGTTAATGAATTGAATTTATCAGTTGCAACGAAAAATTATCATCCCTTAACTGTTACAACATTCTGAACTTTTTAAACTTATCAAATTAGCCATTTCGTATTTCGACGAAATTTTCGTTTCATATAATTTCATTGTAAGTAAGTTGAATTTACTTTTAATAATCACAATAATAATATTAGTTAAGCAACAATTTAATTAATCTAAACTTTTCGATTGTTAAATGAAAGCAAAAAAGCAACTTGAGCAACTTGAGCAAACAGAGCTAACAGAACTGTTGACTGTACTGTTGAATTTTTCCTTTCACTGTAATTTGAAAGTAACTTATCTGCTTCTTAATTATAATAATAATATCCTTTTTGTAGTAGCAAAATATGAAAAACTTTCACTATCCTAAAATTTATATCCATTTCACATTTTAGAAGAAAGAAACAAATCACTGCAACAAAATGAAAATACGACGATTGAATGGGAAAGTTTTGTTGCAAAAATATTTTCTGATTAATTGAATTGTTGAAATGACGTAATTGCTAACTGTTAAAAGCTGAAATATGCTTGTTTACAGCTTTCAAGAACTTGTTCGAATTCTCTCTCCACACATATTTCCTTTCTAATATTTATTTGAGAATCAGTGACTGTCAATTATATGAAATTCAAGTTTGAAAACGAAATTCCAGAAAGCTTATCAGCAATTAAAATCGGAAAAAAAAAGAAGCAATCAGCTATGATGATACATTTATAAGTAAAATGCAATATAATTATATAAATTAAATCGATCGAAAAGTCTGAATTGAAGATTGAAAGCCTTTTATCTATCAATAAAAATATATAAATAATTATAACTAAGAAGCTAAAAAGTAAATTTCGTAAAGTAGAACTTACTTTGTTTGTTATAAACGATTTTGTTCAAAAGAAAAATAAAAATTTCATAAATTTTACTAACACTCTTATCTGTAATTACTCAATTTTATTTAAAACTAAAAAGCTGATTACGGTTATGAGAAGGACACTGATTACGATAAAACTGCATGATTTCATATCAGAAGATGGAATGGGATATTTCGAGAGTTAAAAAGTAAATGGTACTTAATGAATAAATTGAATTGATTAATTACTGTAAGAGCATTACCGTAACATTTTTATTTATTCTAATAAAATTCTAATTAAGCTTTTGCTCAGTAATATTAGCATTTCATGCTTCTATTGTTTTCTGCTTCTTTGAAAGACGCATGATAATATAAGTAAGATGAGGTAATCAGTGATAAAAAGTGATAAAAGTCTGTATAGTGATAAAGTTGTATAGTGATAAATTCAAATTTCATGCATTTTTAGCACTCTTTAAATGATTAGCTGTCATATTAGCACATTTGCCAAAGTGATCTGCCATTATATTCATTAACTCTCGTACTGTTTCCGCCGTTTTCTTATAATGCACTGGAAATTGTTTAATATTTTGTTGAACTTTTATCAATTGTTCTTCGTACTGAGCAGCGGCTTCCTTACTTTTCTGTTGCTTAACTTCATCTTCGGGATATCTTAAATCATATCAATCAATAATTAATAATTTATCGATTAATGAATAAATTACACCAGTAGCATATCAGTAAATTATTGTATTTTTAAAATTTACAAAAAATTATTGCTGTGAAAGAATGAAAGTAATATGAGATTTACTTGTTAGCTGCTTGAGATAAGCCATCCATATCAAGACGTCGTTTTTTTAACAGATTGATATCATTGAGATAATTTTTTAGATCTTCTTTAAGCCATGTTCTTGACCAGGATTCAATAAATTTTGATTCCACCTGAAATACTTACGAACAAAAAAGTAAAAGTTTCATTAATTTAATTTTGCATATAATCAAAATTTAATTAAAACATTCAGCATTACTATAGAATGAATTTACTTTCTTTTAGTGAAACTTAAGTAAAAATGAAACTGTTAAATTGTACGATTAAAGTAATTAAGTAATTTATGATTCAATAAATCTTTTATATTTTATATCAAATTCAGTTAATTTTAATTAAAATCTCGTTTATGCACCTGTTTAGCTGTCAAACGTTCCGTTTTCGCTATCTCTTCCAATGCTTCTTCGACATTTTTCATCACTTTATTGAACTTAAATAATTAAATATAATTAGGTAATTGAGGGGAAAAGTGAATACTTTGATTGCAACTTAGTTTTCTGTAATTCATAGAGTTACAAATTAAGTAAAACTCTTCTTTACTTTTTCATTGTTCGTTTTAGCTGCCAGACCAGCGCACGTGTTAGCTATCGAATCGGCCGGGGTCATACCGGTTGCTTTGAAATTTGCAATCATCAATTCAACAGCTTTAGCGATCGCTGACACATCCGATTTACTCTGCTCGCAGAAAGTAATCGAACGAGTAACCTCATTGGGAAACCTAAAATAACATTTGCTTTCTACGATTGGATTTGATGTACTTACACAGGTAAGTAATACTTCTTTGTCGTAATTGTAAGGTAATTGAGTGAAAAAGTGTTGAATATTTCGATAACAGTGGCAATTAGTTTTGATGTAGTAAAAATAAAAAAATAATAATTTGTTAAAAGCTAACATTTCAGAATTTTGCAGTTAACAGATGGATCTTCAAGAATGATTCAAAGTTTTCCAATACTTTCAATCAATATAATTTCAAATTTATTTATTGATTAGTAAAGCTAATCGATTAGCAAATTTCGAACATTCCATGGTAATGTATCGTTTTGATATGATCATAATAAATCAAATACCCAAAATTCAATTACTAATAATCCCAACTTTAGATTATTCCGATCAGTGCTGATCGATAAATTATTCTGGCTGATAATGAATTCAAGTAGAATTGTTTTTCTTAAGAAACTTTCAAAAACGAACTCCGTTTGCTTTGCCATATCCAACTTTACCATTACATTTTGTTTCAATCGTCGAAACATTTTTCACGTCAAAAACGTTTGACGAAAAAGATTCAACCTCGTAGTGGATAAAAAATGTTATAAATAAACATAATTCAACTTACTTCTAACTTTATATATCAAACAAATATATTTGTATAATTTGATTTGTTGAATATCTCTTCAGGTAATGAAAGATTTGCATGCTCGAAAATCAGGTAAGCATGATCCGGATGTGATTAAAAGACGCTTACTGCATTGCAATTAAATTTTTTATCAATAACTAATAACTGTTTTGTTTCACTTGGAAGACGTGTATGTTCGATCTGTGACAAAATCACGCTGAGATTTTATTAGCAACCTTATTTATTGATTACAATATTTTTTCCATGAAGATAATAATAAGAAGAATTATAACTTATGAATGTTAATTTGAAATTTCAAAAAAAAAAAACTGAAATTAAAGTATTCGAATAAAATGAGGACAACATTTATAAACAATTATTTGAGAAATACCAGAGAGACGCTACTTTTTCATTAAGATTATCAAGTTAATTTAAGTTAAATATTTCAACATTTCGAACTTAACTTTTACTACTTATACCATGCACCATACTTGTACTATAAAGTTGTACTACTAAATGAACTTGATCCAATCAATTTGCTTAAAATATGATTATTGAAAATGAACAAACATCTTATATTACTTGAAGGGTACAATTCAATACAATCGAGAAAAAAATGAATTACGTGAAAGACGTGTAAAAGCGACCGAATTTACACCTATTAGTTTTTCTTACTGATAAGCAATATGGGCGCATACCAATCATATATCCACCTGTATCAACGCTGAAAAGAGAAAAGTAAGTAGGAATTTTAGAAATTAGATTGGTAGTTTTATTGGAAATTCATTGAAATAAATTGATCGAAAAGAAATTGGATAAGAATTTCCAAAGTTGCTTGTACAGTAATTGACAGTAATGAAATTCATTTTTGTGATTCAATTTTAATAATAATCTTAATTAATCATTTTTTGTTACTAATAATAATATGTATTTTACTGATGCCGAAATTTAGAAGTGAAAAATTTATACGCAATTTTCAATTTTTGAACTGAACAATTTTTCTTTTCCCCTCTTCGGATTTTCATATTTGAATTAATTCCAAAGTTAATTAAAAACTTCAATATTACCCGTCCCAATTATTCCAGCAATCAAAATCCTTGTTCCGACATTTTCTTCGACATACACTCTCCTCCCTTTTTTTGTAATCAAAGAAGAGATTTCGAATGATACCATCGTCTCCAAATTCCACCTGACACCTTGGACATTTCCCAGAATTCTGCAAAATCGAGATAAATCCATCGGTTATTTTAATCAATTCCGAATGATTTGTTGAAATGCTAATAGACGACTAATAGACTTATTTTTAGAGTGATTTATTACCTAATTGCATTGTACTACGGTAATCTTATCAGAGATTTTATCATTCAAAGACTTCACAGATGAATTTCATAGACAAAAAATGGAGTTAGACTAAGTTAATATGCCTATTCTTATCCAACTTAATTGATATAAAGAAAACTTACTGTCAAATACTCAGAAAACAAAGTGATATCCTGTGATGATAAATGATAAGAATGAAATCTTAGCATAAGTAAAATGCGCTTGAAAGTAGCATACTATTTGAAGGATTAAATTGAGTAAAATTCACAATTTTATTTTGATTTTCTAATTTAAATATACTTATTACAACTTACTTCAACGGAATCTACAATACAGGATGGATGAAACGTGTGGCCACAACGTAGTGCAGCCATATTGTTCAAGTAAAGTTGCTTCTTGCAAGCAGTGCATTCCATTTCCGTTGAATTATTCAATTCTTCCCTCGACATCACGTGTAAATTAGCATACTGAAAATATAAGCCTTTTAAGTTAATAAGTAAAAGTTTATTTGAAATGAAATAAATTAATTTGATTGTTATTAACGGAAATCAAATGACTTTCTTCTTTTATTACTGATCAGTATTTCTTAATCATAAATACTTTAAAGATGATAATAGAATTGATTTGATGAAAAAGCCTGTTGACCTTTTTTGGCATTGCATGATAACAATCTCCTTATAGCATTCGATGAAAAATTAATTTAAGACTTTTGTTTTAACCTATGCCCTTTTGGTGCTATGCTTTATCTGATAATTTATTTCATTATTATACTTTTGTAAAGTGTATTGTACTTTCTGTAATATGCTGTTAATTCTTTTTCAAGTTTTTAATTATTCATTATCTTACAAAAAGTTTTGCTTACTTTCGTATATTGGTTGTGCCTTTTTCTATTTTTAAATCACTTACTTTAATTACTAAAGTTGAATTACTTAGTATATGTTTGGTATAACAATCTGACAAATCAGGTTTTAATAGTTTTAAAAGTGACTGAGGAAATTCTAATAACTTATAAAGAAAAAAGTATAATTATTTGAAATAGTCAAAGTGAGATAGAAATTTGAAAGTGCATCAAAAATGGATTGATATGAAATGAAATTCGACGATTTAGGAGATTTCTTAATTAAATACTATCGTCTTAAAATACTATAATTAATTAATTAAATATAATTAAATACTATAATTCATTGGTTGCATATTAAATTTTATATTTCTTAGCCATTTTTCCATACTAAAATGAATATTCAGGTAGCAAAAAAAAAAAAGAAATCACCCGGAATGGTTCCAATTCACGGTAACAATTCTTATCAACTCTTTTAGTGAATATCAGTGACAGTTTGATCAAACCTTTCCTTGTCACCCTCTCCCGACATATCGGGCATTTCATTTGAACCTTGAAATTGAACGAAATTATCAAACAACTTCATAAAAGAATAACTCATTAAGAAATGGAACTTGTCTAACTATTGCAGAAAAAGTTTAATTGTTCTAAGAATTACGTGAAACGGTACGTTTGAAATTTCTTGAATGAATCTATCATTTAGCTTAATTCAATGCAATTATTCACGAAAAAAAAAGTGAGGGAATTCAGGAATGAAATAAATATTCGAGATTTCCTGAAAAACACGTGTAAATAATTTCAAGCATACTTTCATCCATTGACGTACGCAACGAAAATGAAACGTGTGACCACAAAATAGCGCCCAAACTTTATCAAAGGTTATGATTGAAAAGCATATGCTACACTGAGGTTTTGATAACATTATTTCTTCAGATATTTTTGTTATGTAACTATCTGAAATTATTATATTACTAATCATTTAATATATGAAAAAGCTCTATATTGAAATTAATTTAACCTTTAACCTTTAGAGTGAGTCAATAAAATAAACCTGGCAGTGATAAATCAATACTTTCGAGAAAGGTAAATAATTTTAGGTAAGAGCACCGATTGGGATAAAACGATTGTTTAAGTGAATTCGATTTTCGATGAAAAACGAGCTGAAAATTTTTGAGCGATAAATTCGGTTTTGGCTTTAATTCCTATTGATAAAAAGTTTACTCACGAGCAATTTTGCATAAGTTATCGATTTTTTCAGCTCCTAAGACTGAGGGAACTATGAATGATAAATAATAAAAGTAAGCTAAAATGAAATTAGATAAGTATGAATTAAGTAAACTTTACTAGATGAACAACAAAATGATGAATTTTTCAAAACAGAAAAAAAGATAGCGACCAATTTTAGGTATGACCCGACCATACGATGGAAGCAAAATTTTTGCTAATGCAAGCAAGTTGACCTTTACAACGCCATCGGCAGAAAAGTAAGAAACAGAAGAGGTCAGCAGAAATTTCAAATAAAAGTCGCCAATGTCGTCATCCATCATAATAATGCACAATAATTCTAGGCTTCGCACTTAATTGCTATTGTTGTAATAAAAAGTATTTCATCGATTGAATGATTCCGTGGTATCCGAGATATCCTATTGCTTGTTTTTTTCACGGCGGTAAATAACTGAGTGATCAGCACATTATTTCACAGTTCTTTTGAATGACAGTATCCGAATTATATCATGTCACCATCATGAGTTCAAATTCAAAAATGCCCTTCCCTCCACTTTCATTTTTCATTTAGAAAGTCATAAAGTCAGTTTAAAATCGTTCCAAAGTCAGTTTGCAATTTCTGTTTGATTATAAGAAAGAATTCAGTCATAAAATTCAATCAGAAAAATATAAGCTCCTTGATTCATTAGCATCTGATGAGATAAGTTTCTCGATGGAATGGCTTACGGAATAATTTCTGAAACAATTAATTACTTTTACTCGAATTAGAGTCACAAGCTTCAAGAGCATTTCCCCGGGAACATATTCATTTCGATATCTCAGAAGTTATTTTGGTAAATATAAGCATTATTAGTATATGTCTTGAATAGCTGCATCACATGGATCAATTTTCGGAATAATTAGAGAAATACGGATCGATTCTGAAAAAGTTTGAATATTGTAAATTTACTGATAAATGCCATAATTACTGATAGTGATACTGATAAATACTTATAAATGATTACTTATAAATACTATAGATAACTTTGAATTCAACAATGGAAAATATATGAATAGAATATTGTTTTTGTAAAATATCAATCAGTGTAAAATGTAATAAAATATAATTTCTTTACATCGACCATTAAAGTTATCGCTGCTACAATCGAAACTTTGTTCCATTGAAATTTCGATTTGAATTTTAATGAAATTCAAATACAAAATGAATATTTGGTTAATTATGGGATAGCAATGTTTCACAAAAATTAACGGTAATATATCTTCTACAATGGTATCGAGAATGTCGAGAATTTGTAAATATATTAAAGAGTAGATTGATTAACTCGTTTATCCTCCCAATCAATATTTGAAATAAGTATAAATGGAATGGATTGATCATGCAATGCATGCTTCTTCATTTTCCGGTTCCGTTTCCGTTAAAGTGAAGTGATAAATGACAAGCGGTCGTTTCAATTTTAAGCTATCATTTATTCTACTGCTTACGTTGGATCATTTAGCATCCATTTGTAATGCACAAGAAGGCGAAGAAAAAGCTTATTTAAGCGATTTCAATAAAACATTAGCTGAAAAATATGCAAGGTATGAGTGATTTCAAGTAATTCATTGCATTAGCATTTTAATTTAATTCCAATTTATATTAAATTTAAGAGAGATAAAATCGATGAGTCGATATGCTCGCCTTTATTATATGAATATTCTCGGTCAACTTGCATTTTATTCTCGAATTTACCGATTGTGGATTGAGCAACCATCGACAACTCAGAGTAATTTTATACATGCTTTTCCAAAGATTAATTTCGCTAATGACCTTTATGAAGTATGTATTCAGGGATTTAAGGTTAGCAGTTCATTCCGCTCTCCAAATGAAGTAATTAATAACGATGCATCATGGATGATGTTTTATTTACTGTTTACTTATAATGCTGTTTTAAAATAACTAAGTTAATTTTATGTATGTTTTATTCGTTGAAAATTTTAAATAACTCTATTATTTCAAGAGTTAAAAATTTTTCATGCATTTATAAAATTTAACGCATTATTTATAGATTAAACTGAACCATTTAACTTATTGAAATTAATTAGAATGAATCAGAAATATAATTAAAGCTAATAAGCGTAGTGAGTATTTCAGTCGTGCATTTTCATTCCTTTCAAACATTTGAATTTCCCACCTTTTATTGTGATCTGTATTTGATTGCTTGGATTTATATTTGACCTCTTGCGATGTAGATTTGACCTATCGCGATGTCGATCTGATCTCTCGCGATGTCGATCCGTTCTCTCGCGAGGTCAGTTTGACCTCTAGCGATGAAAATTTGACCGCTAGCGATGAAAATTTGACCTCTAGCGATAAAAATTTGACCGCTAGCGATGAAAATTTGACCTCTATCGATGTAGATTTGACCTCTGTCGATGTAGATTTGACCTCTGTCGATGTAGATTTGACCTCTGTCGATGTAGATTTGACCTCTAGCGATGTCGATAATTTATCAGATGCGACATTTTGAAAAATAGATGAGACAACATAGAATAATAAGCTGAAAAAATGAAGCACTAAATGAAAATTCAACTGTAAATAATTCAAAATTGTAATTGAAAAACCTAAAAATGACATCAATTTACATTAAATTACACAATTAACTAATTGACAGCAATTAGAATAAATTGAAAATATAATTAAAATTAATTAGAATATTAAGTATTTCAGTTATGCATTGATACAATTTGGAGTGATATTAGAAAGCGAAATATATTTCTTTTCACAGCTGATATTTATGATGAATTTATCATAAGGCATGTTATTACTGTGTATTTCACTTTTTTTTTCATCAAAAAGCATTCGAATTAATTTAATCAAAATTTAAAAGTTATCTAATCAATTCAATTAAGTCAGAATTTCATAATAAATTATTATGATTGTAATAAAGGAAAAGTGAAGTTCGTCGATTAGTTCATCAAGAAATGTTTGATTATGATTTTTCTGCTATTTACCTGATGTGTTGGATGACGATGAATGAAATTAGTATCATGGAAAAATTACCATATTGCGATATTCAACCAATTTCCACATCTGTTGTTAGCAATTTATGAAAAGTTTTATCAACAATTTTCATTATCACTGATAATATAGAGCATTTTAAAGTTAAAGTTAAAAGTAAAACATAAGTTTTATTCTTTCCTTCCAATCGTAATCGATAATGTGATAATCAAGAAATCCTTCAACGAATATTCATTGAAACTTTTTCTCTCATTTAACAATCTAAGTGTAATTTCATGGTTTGTTTTGAAATTTTTGTTATTTCAATTCTGATATCATGAAATTCCTTTGTGAGATTCTGAAATTTATCTTTTCAAATCAATACTCTTGTTTACAGGAGGATATTACAGAAACAGAAAAGAAGCAACGACAAGAGGAATATATTGTAAATTTAAATTTATTAAACTATTTAAATTTGTTTTTTAATAGACGTCCTGATTTACAATTAAAAAATCGCGATTACAGTGGCCATGCCGAGCGCTGGCCAGAAACTTAACATTGAATGGAACAATGCATATAACATTAGGATCTTTTGATTTGGAACCGTTTCGATGTGCAAAATCAAGGTAAAACTACTTCATCTCTTGTTCTATCTTTGTTCGTTGTTTTATTTGACTTAACTGTGATTATTGTCGCTTAAGCTCATTCTAAAAAGTACCATAAAAACTTTTAATACATTGTGAATTTATAGCTTTTGCGTGAATAGTTGCAATCCATCACCATGTCCAGGAAATGGTACTTGCATACTGAAATCGAGTTATAATGAAGATCTTACCGGGATGTATCGGAATTTGTGGAATGTTTCGTGTGACTGTCCCGAACCGGGTTACATATTTCGGTAAACGAACGGATTTTCTTCAAATTACTCTTTTTCCTTTTCCCAATACGTGACAAATACGTCAAAAAAGACGTATTATTTGCCTACTTGTTTACCTAACATTCGGAATTTCAATTCAATTTAGTTGATATTTGTAAAATTTAATTAACAATTACAGGTTTGACGTAGACAAATGTGTGGATATTAATGAATGCTTATATATTAATTGTGAAGAAATTCACGGTGGTAAGTTTTTCCTAATTAAACCTTTCTTACCTTTTATGAACAAATTAATTAAATGAAAATAAAATGTTTGATTAAAATCAATTGCTTTCATTTGATTGCATCAGTGAAATATTTTTTTTTTCAGACAATTGGGAATGCGCTAATCTGAAAGGTTCCTATGGTTGTGTGTGTAAATTGGGATTTAGGCCTGTTAATAATAGTTGTGTACCTATAAAGCTCATTCCCGGTTCATCCTGGAAAGGTCCAGCAGTTGCTGGAACAGCAAAATTACATTTGCATGAGATACTTTTAATTATTTCCTTATTACTATCTGCGTGGTAAACTATTTGTTTAGTAAATTATTTGCTTATTGTTCGCGGTGTTTTCGGTTATTTATCTGTTTATTAAAATGATAAAATATTTGTTATCGATAATTTCATGTTAATTTAATAGACAATCCCAAATTCTTTTAATTATTTATAATTTGCAAAAGTATCATAAAATTGAATGCACTAATTATTGGTTGAATTAATGAAGTGCAAATAAAGTGCAATTAATTCAATTTCACTACATTTCGGATCGTTTACCGGCGTCTTCGATTGATATGCTGAAAATTAATAAAAAGAAAATAGCATGAATTGCTGCTTTTGCCCTATAAGAAAAGTTGAAAAAAAGAAACACACTGCAAGAAATGATAAGAAATCACCTTATCATTGATAATATCACTATTTTTGTTTTGTATTTCAATAAGATAACAGAAGATTTGTGTAAATTATAAATTTTATTTATCTAATTTGAACCTACAAAGTAAATTTTTTCATTTAAAAATTCTGTTAAATCATGAATGATTGAATTGAAATAACAATAATTATTTAAATTATAATTGTAATTCTTGAAAATATATAATTATTATGAATTATGAAATGATTATATCGTTATTTTTACTGTAATAACAATCGTTTCTGTCATACTGTGCATAAGTTTGCAAGTGCTTATTCTTTCATAACATATTTTTATTAAATTAATAATAATCATGAAACAAAGAGTAATTAAGTGATAAATTATCAATTTCTCGTATCACTAAATAGGATGGTTTGTTTATTGGAATGAATAAATGCTAATTTAAGGTTTCACCTATGCAATAATATATTAAATGTTTCAAAGCCTTTAGGTATTACTTAGACTTTAATCAGCATTTGTCCTCGTCGTAAACTGTCACATGATGGCATACCTGCCAATCCACAAGGATACTGTTCATACCTCACTTCACCATTTCTACTACAAATAAAATATTCGAAACTTTGATTAATCAAATATATTCGAAAAAAAAAATTCATTAAATTAATAAAGCACAGTATAATAGTAGCGAAAAACAGTGACAATCATATCAATACGATCTGATAGCAATTGATTCAATCAATATTTCGAAATAATTAATTTGAGCAATTAATCATTCTTTTACTTTAATTACTATTACTATGATACAATCATCAGTTATGTTATATTTTAATTAATACTCAAGAATTGCTGAAATTTTGTTTGATATTTAAATTTCAATAAAACTTACGAAGTGCATTTATATACTGTTTGCTTATCAACAACGGTATCACCAAGTTCAATATTTTGTCCTATTTCATCCATATAACAACCTAAATTTAAATTATTCCACAGAAGTTGTAAAAGTTTTTTCCTTTTACGTAACATTTTTAATTTTGTAATATAGTTATTATGAATTATGAAATGATTGCGGAGATTTAATTAATCCAAAACTTGATAATTGTATCTTTTTTTCTTTTCCTGTTTTTTTTTGGATTAAAAAATATTTTACCGATAATATTAGTCATTCCATTTTTACATTCATAACGTAAATGATTTTTTCCAAAAATTTCGCCTTCCTTATATTTACTACCATATTTTGTACATCCAATTACTGAAATATTAAAAATTTCAAAAATTTGCATAATAAATTTAATGGTGAAAGGGAAATTTTGTAATTTTATAAAATTTTAACTTCAGTTTTTCCTTTCTCTCTTAAATTTTCCAATTACTAAGGTTATCAAAAATCAAGATGATTAGGTACCTTTCGAGTAATACTGAATATCACCGTTTCTGTTATCACAATGATGCGTCATTCCATCCGCTTCAGCTACTGCGCCAGGTTTCACGTCAATCATTTGCTTATTTTCATCTTCGTAATAGCAACCTGCATGGCTTACAAAACTTTTTGAGGTTATTTGTGATTGAACAGATAATCTCTCTGATAATTTCTTAGCCTTGGAAGACGATGAAATAAACCCCAAAAAGCTAATAGTTCAATCTATTCCTCTTTATTAATTATTTAATCATCTCATCTGGAATATATTGTGATAAAGATCAGATAAGCTGAACTGTTAAGATGAGATAAGCTGAACTGTTAAGATAAGATAAGCTGAACTGTTAAGATAAGATAAGCTGAACTGTTAAGATAAGATAAGCTGAACTGTTAAGATAGGATAAGCTGAACTGTTAAGATAGGATAAGCTGAACTGTTAATTTTCTTTACCGATTTTTTGGTAACCATTGTTGGTACACTTCATTACAAGAAAGTTGGATCGCATTTCATCACCAATATGATACAATTTCCCATTTACAAGACAACCTTTTTCTGTAATGATAAGACGACGAATGAATGATTGCCAAAAATTACGGAAAGTTTTAGCTAATTAATTAAATACTCGAAAGTGAATTGCTGTGTGAAGTTCGAACAAACGTGAAAATTACAAGAAATCATAATTCATTTTGGAAATTTTTTTGTAAAAAGAATAATATAATTTAATCGAACATTCAAAAAAAGCAAAATGATAAAATTCTGAAATTAATTGTCTAAAAAAGATTCCTTCCGTATAAATTGCAGATTCATTATTTCCATAATGAAGACATTTATGCCAAAATCCATCCTTAGTAAATGTTTCATTAACTTTTATTATTGTATTAGCAATTCTTTCCGATCCAACACAAGCTGAAATAAAATTTCAAACAATAACAATTAATTGAAAAAATCAATAAAAAAATCAATAAATATAAAAAATCAATAAAACGAATAATTCAAGCAATATGAAAATTTTGAAAATAATTTGATTTTTTTCACTGTTATCATTAAATGCATCATCTTTTAAGAATATTCACTTTTAGTAATAATCGATCTAATGAGTAATAATCGATCTGATCGATCTTATTTAGCTTCGATAAACTTCTCATGGATAATATCACCGAATTAATTGTCATATCATAATTCTTTCATTAATTTTGAAGAAAGTTATATAATTTTTATAATTATCGATTTTTTCTGCTTTTCTTGATATATATTTCGAAATAATAAAAAATATTTCCGATATTAAATAATAATGCAATTATAGAATTCGATATAAAAAACAGGAATGTCACTTAAATTTTTTTCGAATGAATAAATAAACCACAAGAATTACTTCAAGATGAGAATATTATCCTGTAATTAACCTGTATATATCTTATTACTTAACATAACTCTATCGAAAATTACATTTCTATATGATTGCATAATTGAAAGAGTACAATATGTGTTCCATCTTTTTTCTTTGAAACTTTTCACCTGGTTACTTATTACTTCTCTCTCTAAAGTGATATCTGAAAGTAATACTTTATGAAATGAATGAAACTAACCAGTAATAATCTCCGTACCATTATCGCATTTATACTTAAATCGACGATTAGGTCGTTGGTATTCCTCACCGTTCTGTCGTATCTTTCCCGTGATATCTCTACAATCATACATCATTCGACCATATGCGTCCTTTCTTCCATTCAGTTTTTGTGGAACGATATTTCCTAGAATTACTCTCAAAAGTACAACAATGTATTTTTACTTCCAATAAACAGTAATTATGAAATGGAACTGATATGAATGATATCAATTTAGAATCTTACCGTAGCTATCAAAAAGATTGTTAGCAAAAGTTTCATATTTAGAATTCGAAGTTTTGCTAAACGTTTGCATTACAACAACAGATCGTTGTGTCTTTCCCAGTGTGATAAGCAAACTGATAAATGGTGATAATGATAGCAGTAGTCTCATGATTGATCAAAATTGATAAAATAGTCGAGATCTGTAAAAATTCTCTTACATCAAAATAATAATTAAAATTTCATCTTGAGAAAAAGTAACATTTACTAAGTAAGGCTTTGATTTTTATCAAAAAATATTTGTAACAATTAAAAAAAGACAAAAAAGCGAGAGAGGAGAACTACTCTCAATGATTTCAAATAAAAGTAAATTTCGTAAAAGTAAGAAATACTGGAACATTTTCAAAAAAGTAAATGAAAAATTTGTGGAAGAAAAAAGGTAGTAATTATTTTTCTCTCATTTCTTCTCAAATAGTTTAAAATCAGTGTGACAAATTTCTTCATCCTTTTCAAAAAACAAGTTTTTAAATTTCCTCAATTAATTTCCTTAGTTAACGATTAAAATAAAAAAATGTGAAGCATTTAGCTATCTTGAGAGGAGAAGTTTAACAATTTGAAGATATGAGACGAGTTGAACTTTTATTGAAAATAAAAATGCCCAAAATTGTTTTCTTCCATTGAAATTTATATTTCTTTAAATGATTATTGATAAGTTTTATTGGAGCACGTTTCTTTTTTTGTTTTGATATTACTCACATTTTGGTGAGAGTGTGGAGGTTGAAAAAATAATTTATTAAAAAATCTGAAATTTGATCGATTAGTCAATTAACTATTCTTAATTTCATTAGTAAACAACAACACTGTGTAAGTTTTAAATTTGAATTTTCAATATAAATTATGACATCTTTGAAAGAATTTAATTTGACAGCTGTCAATTCAATACTTTTTCGAATCAACTTGATAAGAGATCAGTGCTTGTATTTGATAAGAGTACTTCAGTTACAGTACTGATAACTTTAATGATAATTGTTGTCATTTTCAACGATTACCGTAGAGCGGATAGTGATAGTATGCTTATCAAATTTATCAGTGGAAATCTCTTGTAGAAAATGATATGATATCCCTTTGTTTGGCCATAATCCTCACGTGAATTCCTCAATTGTTCATTTGATTTTATTTGGGAGTTTTGCTTGAAAATATCAAATTTTGCTTTTTAAACTCTAATTAAAATTTTTTTTTTACTAAACAAAAAATATTTACCCTCAGGAATTTTTTTTTTCTTTGCTTACTTTTTATTTATCTTTATTATTTACCCTCGGTTGTTTTGATCGATTGAAAGATCGATCTATTTACAACTTACTCATTTCCGTTCAATTCATTTTATTGATTAATTTTATCAATTATTGGAAAAAACAATATAATTATATCAGTCAAATAAAAATGAGTAAATAATTTGAATTCAATGAAATTTGCAGAGAATATGTCGTAAATTAAATTTAAATTACTAAAATATAAACTTTGAATTGTTTAAGGAAAAATTGATAATATTTAGGGAAAAATTACAATTCTAATTAATATAGTAAGTAGTTAACAAAAGTAATAATAATGAAAATTTAAGAGAAAGCACTGAAGAAATCTTTTGATAAGTTTAACAGAAAAAGAAGCCTTTTGATAAGTTTAATGAAATTGAAAGTTATTGAAAGAATTGCAATGAAGATATCAATAAAGATTTGAATTCGATTCTTTGTCGTTATTTGATTTATTATCACTATCAGTGCTACTATGATATCTTTTTATCATTGTGATAAATTTGTTTAAATCGAAATCACATAAAAGGAAATGTTAAATTGAATGATGAATGATGAAATTATATATTGCGAAGACTTTGGTAGATGCTTGATGATTAGCTAAAACAGAAAGTATGCTTTTCTTCTGTCTCAGTTTATTTTAACTTTACTTCTGTATTTCATTTATCTTAATCAAGGAATGACTGACGGATAATTCATCATGAATTTACCATTTATACAATTCTCATTTCAGATATTTCAATTAATTCATATATCCGATGACCTTTAGCCTTTGTGCTATATCGGCTTACCATTGCACAATAGTTTCCTTGTGCTAAAATCTTTTTACGATCGCGGTACCTACCAGATATTACAAAACTATCTTTCTTAATTAATTGCCGCTTCTAGTAGTACTGAATAAAACATTGACGACCATCAGAGAACTTAATTTTCACTGAACTGTAGTATAACTGGGCGGTATTCAGTCGAAGTTAATTTGTCAGTAAATCCGGAATTCAAAAAAGTTCACGACAGCGTTTAAGAACAACTTTTTAAGACATTTTATTTTTTAACTTCCTTTTTCATTTTCAATCAAACGATTTGCTTAAAAAAAATTTCTACAATCTATTTAAGTCAAGTTTATTATCAATTAAATTAGGAAAACTTTTGATAGCTAACAAATAAACCGTACAGAAACTGAAAATGATAAACCTGATAAATAACTTTGTAATTAAAAAAGGTATGGACTACTGTAAAACGTACTGTAAAAAGAATATCAGAGTAAATGAAGAGATGCAAAAGTATAAAAAAGTAAAAAATGTAATTGTTCAAATATACATTGACTTATCGATTACCATAAGTATATTACTTTAACAAAATTTGTAATATTGCATTTTTGTAAAATATTCAAATTGTTTATTTATTTTCCTTTCCCAGTCTTATCATCACTTTTTTTCTCTTTCGTTTTTCGTTTTTCCTTATTTGATCGTTTGCAAGATTTCTTTAAACTTTTTTCAATGCTTTTACTTTTCTTTACATTACTCTTTGCATTCTCAATATTATCTTTTTCAGGCTGAAATGAAACTGAATCACATTCCTTATAAGTTGAAAATGTGAAGAATTGCTAATTAAATCTCAAATATTCCACCAAACCTTTTTTTCCTTATCAACCAATGCTTGCAACTCTTTGATTGCTTCCATTACTTTATCAGCAAGGAATTTGTACTTTGGTGTTTTACATCGATTTGCTGTCATTAAGTATGCATTAATTTCGTAAAATTGTTGTGGAGCACGTCGTAGTAAAATTTGTGCTGGACAGTAAACTGTTTTTAAATAGTTTACAATCTAAAAATGACAACAGAAAATAGTCGTATTTATTTTTTCATTAAATAATTTTGAAATAAATATGAATTAATTTGAGCCTATTGAAGTTAACTGTAAGAGTTAACCTTTTAAAATGTGACTAAAGAAATGAATGTAATTTAAGAAATTCAATTAAATTAATTGAATATCAGAAATGAATATTACCCGTTCACTTTGTCGATACGTCCAGGGTAGTGGTTGTATAATTTCAGATGACGAGTCATAAAGTTCACATCCCACATACAACCATGCAATGAGGTCATCGAAACGATTTTGCTCTCGACCTTTCGATGCCCAACCACTGGCCCATTCCGGAGTACCACGAAATGGACATGTTGATCGTGGTGTTCGACACTAGAGATGTTTCGGTTCGAGAGATATCACTGTTATCACTATCACTCATACCATTATCACATCATTCTTACTCAACCTTGTTGCAGTAATTTTACTTCATTATAAAGTTAATACTTCTCTTAGAGTGTCATTAGATAATCTTTTGTGCTACAATTAGCATAGAACTTACTTGTCCTTCTTCATTAGTATACATTTTTGTCATACCCAAATCGAATAATACAACAAATGGTTGATCCTTACTTAATATACCCATATTATCGGGTTTCAGATCGCGATGCAATAAACCTTCACGATGCATATCATGAATTCCTGCATCAAAGTAAGTTTCACATGGTAATTTATATTTCATATTTCTTAGTTTCTGTTTAACTAACATTTTTCAAGAAGAATTTAAAATAAAAAGTTGTAGGATAGCGCTTATTTTGAATTATCATAAAAAGCATTAAAATTTAGGTCCTTTTACTGGTACAATTTAAGGTAATAAACTAAAAGAAGTTATGATGATAAACTTTTCATCTAAAATAATTTGCTTATTTTTCAACTTAATTTAATCAACAAAAACAGTAATATTTGAGCTATAATTAGTAAATTCAATTTTTTATAACCATTTTCAAATTAATTCCTTGAAATTATGACGAAATTATGACCTTTCAACATTTGCAACATAGCCTTTGTAACAGCAAGTTTCCGTTTTAAACCACTGTACTGTAAGGCTTTATTATTACTTATTTTTTCATGGATTTATAAAACAAGGTGATGAATACTTTACTAATTAATAAAAAGATTAATAGATCTGTAAGCAAATTAAACGAAAAAGTAATTTTGTAATAATTCATGAAATATTTATGGTTCCAATTAAAGTACAAAAATATGTGATTATAGTCATTTATTCTTTTATTTCGCTTATAAAATAATATTTAAAATTAAATTTAAATTAAAACTCTAAATAAAGATGAAAAGGGAGGAATGATTCACATTGTTAAGCCATTCCATAATTCCAACTTCTGCTTTTTCAAGTACCATAAATTCCATTCCTGCACCATTTTGATCAGCAAGCATACCTTTGTCTAACAATCGTACAATGCTTGCATTTGGATTCTGTAATAGCAATTAAATTAAATTTAATTACATTAAATCATCGATCTGATGTGAAATTCTAAATTCAAATAAATTACAATCTTAGATATAAATGTAAAATATGTTTTGAAATTTTGATCGAATTAATTAAAAGATATATTACATTTTTATAAATTTTTTCCAGCACGAAACCTTCCCATTGAGCAGCTTGATTACCTGCATCATTACCGAATGATTTAGCAACTTTTATCACACCTTTTGTGCCAGTTTCCACATCGCGCACCGCAAATACCACACCGTACGATCCTTCATTAATTGTCTCTGTTACCTGAAGAAAAGCTAATTCATGAAATTATAAAACAGAAAATGGAAAATTAAATTTCAGTGAAAAATCAGGAAAAATCAAAACCTCCCAGCGATGATTAAACGGTGCAATGGAGCGCAAATGTTCAGCAAGCGCATGCTTTTCCTCTTCCTCCTACAATAGACAGTATTTGTTATCAGTTTACATAGTAATCTTATCAGAGATGATAATAAGATAATCACACATACTTCAGCAAATGATTTCATTAATGGTATTGAAAATGCTTGATTTTGATATTTATTCCGCATAGTATTTTCATGTTTCATAGAGCTTAGCTGAAATTTGAATGATATTTCATTTATAAAAAAAAGGTATCAATTGGACTAGTAATGGAGTAATAAACGATTTCACAGCATGCACATGCTAATTAATTAATTCATCGAAACAATCTTATCAGCAGATATCTTCATCTCTTCTGTACTCCATTAATCACTATAACTATCAGTACTGGAACCTGATAGGTGGCAAGTTTACGCTCCATTTGGCCAAGAATTCGATTTTCACGATTCAATTCGCCATCCTTCGCTGTCTTCTTGCCACGGCTTGACAGTAAACTTCTTACAGCTGCTAATTTTGATTTCAATTTCAATTGTTCCGACATATTCCTTTCTTTTCCTTATTTTTCACCAAACTATAAATTCGATCTGTCCTACAGTAATATAATATCATATCAGTTTAAAATGGATAAGCATGGATATATTGATTTCTCTTTCTTTTGATATGAATATGCATGGATATACTGAAGAAAATGAATTTCTTTTCTGACCATCTGCAGATGACAATTTTTTAAATTGTATAATCGAGAAATCTCATCCTCAGAGGTACGATCTTCATGGACTTCAGAGAGTTCTGAGTTCCTGACTCTTTCCGGAGAAAAGATTTCGATATGTCAATTCCGGTATGTGAAGATAACTTTCGGTTTCGGTTATTATTATGAATTGTTTTGGAATAGATAAAGTATCAGTGATAAATGAATCAAATAGAGAAATGATTTCAACGGATTTCGCAACCAATGCGAATGACGCAGAATGAAACGGAAAGGATGAAGCAACCAACCGATCGCTTGATCTCTCCTGCTATCACTGAAGTATTTCATCTGAGATTATCAGTTATATCAGTTAGTGGAAGTTTCACTAATCAGTAAACATTTTAAGCTAACTTTGGAATTTGCTCAGATTTATATTTTGGAATATTTTATTAAAAAACTTACTGAATTGTTCATAACTTCTTTTCGTTCTATTTTTTACAAAGATGAAACGAGAAAATAATTGGAAGCATAAATTGAATTGAAATGGACAATTACTTCCTGGAGGTCTTTTTGATTTAGTTAAATTTTCAATAAAATTTGAGAGATCGTTCATCAAACTTTCATGCTGAAGTTAGATAATTATTTATTAAGATTTTCTACGGATCTCTTTTTCGAAAGCATCGAATTTATGACTTAAAAGCGATATTAAAATATCAAACTTAAAAAGTGTTAACAAAAATAATTGTTTCTTACTTTTAAATTATAATAAGTTATGAATATGATAAATTGAAATTAAATTAATCACATATGAGAATTTTGAGTTAGTAATTTTGCGGAGTTGCTATTTTGAGTAGAGTTTTCTCATTTATTTTATTTTCCATCGTTTTAAAAAAGCTTGAAATTACAAATAATCTTTGCATATCAGTGAGTAGAAGGATAATTAATGGATAATTCAGGTTTATTACTTTCTTTTGGCCGAAAACTATATTCTTCCGATTCGCGGTTCATTACTTCTTAGCTTGAAATAGCGGGAGGTGCGGGGTATACGATAGAATATTTCTAAGAAAAAATCAAATCGATCAGCAATGAATTTCGTTATTGCATAATGGGTGGAATGAAATTAAAAGAAAAAAGTTATATAGAACATGATTGGAAAATGTGTATGATTTTGATCAATGTCAAATTCGATCAATCCCATTAATCATTTCATTGATTTGTAAATTTCAATCATGATTAATCATCAAATAGATCTAACTATTGATTGTAATAAATACTATAAAATGAGAAATATTAGCTAAGGTAAAAGCGTTGTCTATGGCAACGTGAAGAAACACGGAGATGTCAATAATTTCCCTTCTCCTACTCATTCCTAATTTTTCCGGTATTTTTGCGGATGTTTGTGTGAAATCTGTATTTTTACATTCGATTAAACCGTTCCATCCGTCCAGTGAATTATTTTGTATTGTAAAGCAAAATGGTTAGTACTTTAATCCAGTTATTTCAATTATGAATATGATTAACGATCAATGATAATAAGTGAAATAAGGTCAAGAGTATGCATATTTGCAAGTAATCCAAATGTGATAGATGTATTACTGTAACACCAAATAAGTTAAAAATTTTACAATTTTGATTAAAAGTTATTAATAATGATATGATTGACATTTATAGACTATCATCTTTTAATCGATCACTTATTTTCTCCGAAAACTACAAGATATTATAAAATTTACCTGAATTAGGTAAATAAGCTTTCTTCTGAAACCATATGGCAACTGATAAGAAAAAGGGAAAATAGAGAATGATTGAAGGTAAATTTGCAAATCGAATAAAAATTATTTTTTAGAAAATTTTGGTTCTACGAAAGCAACGCCGTTTCCAACAATAAGTCATTTTCGAAAGTATTTACCGTCAAAACACGCTATTATCTCTCCTACAAAGTTAAGTAATTCATTTTTACTTATCAAAATTATCACAAATGTAATCAATTTTCTGATAGATATTCTCTTGTAATCTGATTTCCAGCAATAAACTTGAGAACTGTCACATGCAGTATTTTGTTAATTTTAGCGGTTTCAATAAATTTTTATTAAAAGTTGAATAAGCTTTTTTTATTCTAATAGCATCAAATTTTGATGATTTCTTTGTCAGTTTAAAATTTTTTATAAATTATATTGTGATTACTTTAGATAGTTTAATTCATTTAATTAATTAAATAACTGCAATTTGTTGTAAAAATTAGCTATGAATTTTAGGAGGAAGTAGTTGAGGTATTGGATGATAAGAGATTGCTACCTTTTGAGTATCCAACAGCGGTATTTTCTGATCAGTGTACCGGAAGCGCACCACTTCGTTTGTTTTGTTTATTTAATTTAGTCAGCTTATTTCAACCTATTTCATGAAAGAATAATTGGATTGAAAAAAAAAGAATAGTTATTTCAAGTTTAAAATTATCGCTTTAAATTGATTTGGAGATGAATTTCCAGAATTTGGAGAGAAAATAATTGTTTAAAAAATTTTCCTTGAAATTTCAGCTTTATCCAGGAATATTAGCGTAACTTGTATACCTCAATGGGATATGTTTGATAAGCAGCATTGTATCGATTTAAAATATCTTAATGTTAGCTACTACTTACGCAAATATTCTGTTGAGGTCAAGTTGACAAATAAATTTTCAAGCTTTTTCTTAATGTTGAATTAATTAATGAAAATATATGGCAAAAAAAGCGATAATTCATTCTTGGAAGGTCAAAACTTATTTAAGGTCACTGAAACATTTTTTGATAATAGAAAATAAGTAATAAACCGGTTTCCGGATGTATCCTTAAATCAATGCTAGCATTAGTTGTGGCATTATAAACCATTTATCATTTCATATATAAATTTCCTATATGTTTACGGAAAGTAGGATGTATATAAATATATTCAGGTGAGAGTCACTACAAAAAAAATATTGAAAATGTAAAAGTAAATTTTAATTATTTAATTGAAAAAAGTTTTTAGAAGGATGGAAATCGAACGGTAATATCAATGGAAAGTATTCCGGAGAGAAGTCATCTGATCCGTTGGTCATACTGGAATGGTACGGCCTGTATCAACGCTGTTTCAATGGTTAGGTCCTGATTGATATCAAAAAAATTAATATTATATTAGCAAAGTATGATATTAGCTTTTTCAATGAATTAAAAAAGTATGAAAAGTATTAATTTTAATTATGCGATAGCTAATTCTAATTAGCTATCAATTCTTCACTAACAAAAAAAGCAATGAGATCGGAAGATTTTCTGCTCTGTCACAAAGTAATTCACATAAATTACAGGTGTTAATCAAATTTATAACCTATAATGGATCATTGGAAGATATATCAGCAAGTGTTCAGTATGTTAATATAACCGAGCAAAGTTATTCACAACAATCTTATCATTTTAATACAATTTCTATTGAAATGTCACCAACTTCAACCGCACGGGAAATGATAAAACCATTAGGATATGAGATGGGACAAATAATTCGAATTGAGAGTACCACAAATACGAAATTATCAATTCGAACTGGAATGGAATGTGATAATCGAAAACAACGAGTTAATATACAATTTGGTATTCAAATTAATACAGCTTGTCGTCTAAGGTATACTTTCAGTCAATATTTGTTATCATTAATCAATCTCAATGCTTTCATTTTCTTTTTTAATTTTAGATTGGAATTAATTTTATGCATTATCAGCTTACGTTTCAAAATTTTTAATTAATTATGAAATTTTATCGTTGCATATAAATAATTATGTTTTAGAATTACGACATGTGCTCAGATATTAACTCAAATTCAAAATTTACTTAATGAATGGCATGAAATTATTGTTTATAGTTTACCTCATGGTACAAATGAAACAATTACCATACAAAATGACAAGTTTTTCCTTTCAAAAGCGGTTAATAATTCGATTTAATTCCCATTTTCTTTTTATTTCAATTCCTTATTTATTTATTTATTTATTTATTTATTTATTTAT
>JABVXU010000683.1:0-26095 GCA_013365365.1 Cruorifilaria tuberocauda
TTTCAAATTTTATTGTTTAGTTAATTTAATTCAATTTTAATAACATTTACTTTATTATATATTTAGTTTACGGTAAGACAAAAATTGCTGAAAATGATTGAAAATAAATAAAATTATACATATCATTGCTTGAGTAATAAAAAAATATTTATTAATTACAATATTTCAAATTTTGAATAATTTTATTTCCGGAAATTTTTCGAGAAAAATAACTTCCGGAAGAGATTCCGGAAATGATAAATATGATTCATACTTTTCTTCCATGACTTCTCATGTTTTCCTTTCATCCATCTCATTTTATTGAGATGAAATACATCTTATCAGATGATAACTCTCGGATCAATCTATCGCTATTAATCTTTCTTACAACAAATTTACAATTTCAGGTTAATTTTCCGCTTCAGAAAAGTCCATCAATACAGTTAATGAGTAATAACTATAAAAAAGTTAGCTTAAATTACTCTTACTAAGGATGAGGAAAGATGTCAAAGGTTGAAATTTTAGAGAAACATTGATAATCTTAGCTGATAACCGTAAAAAGTTCTATCTAAAAGAATTTTTCTCCGTAATATTTTAACATTAATTTATCATAGGTTAGTTATTTTATCGATTTTAATCAACAGTTACATTCACGTGTTAAATATCACGTATTAAATAGCGTGTAACAGAAGAATAAGTGATACAAGTATTCAATGATGATTTCGACAAACGAAACAATTTAAAATAATTAAATCATTAAATGATTAAATTTTAATTAGATAAATTAAATCATCATAGATTGAATTATTATTAACAATATTTAAAATTAAAATTAATAATCCTGAAAGAAATATCACGACGGTATAAAAGATAATTCGATCGATAAAAATGATAGATATGAATGAGATAATGTAATTTAGGTAAAGAGATTTAATAATATATTATTTAATATTCCATGAACTATACTTATTTGAAATGAATACTGCTGAAAATGAAATATCCGTTTTTAACTGATTTCCTGATCCGATTGCTTGATCTCAGTAATGTACGGTAATCGCTTTTGTTGAACAAACATTGATAAAAATCTTGAATTTCATCTTAACATTCTTTCTTACATTTACAAAATCATGTGATTCTTTACACGTATTCATCTACTACAAATTTATCTATCATATTTTACGGCAAATTCGGCAGGTAAATATTCAATAAAAGAGGTCACTGAGGACAATCGGATCAAGAAATCACGGATATTCCGGATATGTGTTGACAGCAAATAGATAAATGAATTCGGTCAATGCTTGACATCTCTTTTTGATCATTTATGCTAGATTGTATTCATATCGAAAATTCAATATACGTTCAAAGTTTACGTGAAATATAAACATGTGAACTTTACACGCAACTAATTATACGTTTTCACGTGTAATTGACGTTAGGAAAGTGTAAAAGATATGAGAGGAGAGATACTAGCTTGACATCTCTTTTTGATCATTTGTGCTAGATTGTATTCATATTGAAAGTTCAATATACGTTCAAAGTTTATGTGAAATATAAACGTATGAACTTTAAACGCAACTAATTATACGTTTTCACGTGTAATTGACGTTAGGAAAGTGTAAAGATATGAGAGGAGAGATACTAGAGGAAAATAAATGAGAATGAAAAACGATAGTGGAAACGAGAGAACAGACTGATAAGTCTGATATACGACGAGAGATTGAAAGAAGAAAAAAATAGTAAAGGAACGAGGCGATGATAGATGGAATTGTCGAAAATTGCATCATTACTAAATAA
The DNA here is from genome assembly GCA_013365365.1 of Cruorifilaria tuberocauda. Lineage (NCBI taxonomy): Eukaryota > Metazoa > Nematoda > Chromadorea > Rhabditida > Onchocercidae > Cruorifilaria > Cruorifilaria tuberocauda. The sequence continues at coordinate 1,774 of JABVXU010000683.1, forward strand.
TGGCGTAGTGTTGAGACGCGTATACTAGCGTAAGGTTTTAAGTGATATTATTACGTACAGCGTGAATTTTCACGTCCGGACGTGAAGTTCTCGAAATTCACTTTTTTTAATTTTCACATTTGGATTGCACTGTAGTGCAAGACGGAACTTGGAAAGTTTCAGGCGTGAAATCTTGTTGTATTTCACTTTTTACACGTGTTCTGTTTTTTACACGTTTTGTTTTTTTTCATGGATTTTTTTTTGGTAACAAGTTAATAAGCTTTTATCATAGATATTATTTGATTAACTAGCAAATGGAAAACTAATATGACAAATACGTGGATAATACGTGATAGTACAGATAATACGTAAGTAATGAGATAATACATGAGCAATCAAATGCATAAAAAACCTGAATGATATCATATATGTATTGATTATTTTGATTATTATCTCTGCACGCTCTAACTATAAATGGAAATTTAACAATTTTCTGCTCTGCTATGTGCAAATTGTTTAAATTATAATGGTAATGGTAAATGGTAATGAAATTATTTCAGATTGTATTGTAGTGCAAGGCGGAACTGTGATGATGTTTCATTATCTTTTCTATTCAACATAGGAGACTGTTTGTACAATAACTGTTTGTGGGAAAATATGCTACGAGTATGTTTTCTTTTATTTTAAAATTTATTGTTTGGGTTTTATTTTAGAAATTTTGAAGAAAATGTTAACAAATGTTTCTAATTTTATTTTGAGATGTATCCGTCAAAAATAATAGTGTTATTTGCATAGTATAAGCGTAACTCAAAATCATGAAAAGGAAGAATGTGATAATTAACTTTGTAATAAAGAATTATGATTGAAAAGCCATTTTGCAAGTAATTGGTACTTATTGATTACTGGTTGATTGAAACTATGGCGATTTCGGGGTTTTATATCTTCGTTTGCAAAAATGATCTGTATCAGATTTGAAAATTTTTTTGTATTTTGTAGTAAAAATTCATTCACTGATTTTTAGGGCCCGACTAATCCTGTCGATTTCGATAAGGAATGGACAGAAGCAAAGAGTACGGTTATATCACTTTTGAATCAAAGGGTACGTTTTCGAAATATAGAGAATGGAAAATTAAATTTATCCTGTTATCTTTTTTCCATATTTGATTGTCAGGATGAAATTTATTTTAAGTCCAGGAAGTTTGGAATATAAGAAGGAATGGTATAAGTTTAGCAACTTCAATTCCTCTCCTATCAATAGTTATGCAATTAAATAGGATATTCATTTTGAGGCGTTAACACATGACTTAGACTTATTATAGAGCAATCAATTAGCTCCAAAATAAAGATTTATTGAATAAAAGTGTCGATTTTGAAGAAAAAAAGAAAAAAATGTAAACGAGAGCAGAGTTAGCGTTACCTCTATTCTTGTCCATCGGATTTACGATAGCCGGAGACATTTAACTTTTCGTTATCTCTAAGTGTCGCATTTTAGAAAAGTTTTGGAAAACAAATTTATAAAAATTCGTAATAGAAATTAGACTAAATCACAAATCATGTCATGTTTTATTCAATAACTATATACCAGTAGGAAAACGAATCATTTTCCGCTCTTTAATTGGTCATTATATCGTATTTGCAGGGTGTAAGTAAAGTACAATGGCAGGAGTTGTTTGCCATTGTTCATCGTATATGTGCTTGGATCGACGGCGGCGGTGATATGGTCCGCAAAGAATTAGAAGCAGAAGTACATCGTTATATTGTTGCCGCTGAAAGAGTAAGTAACCCGAAATTCGAATTTATGAAAAATTTCGTGATGAGGTTAGAGGAAATAACTTCTTTATAATATAGAAAGTTAATTAATGGGACAAATTGAATGTCTTTCTTATAGCGTATAATGCAACACGAAGAAGAAAATGCAATCTTAAGAGTTTATATCTCAGAATGGACAAAATTCTATACACAAACGGAATATCTTCCAAAGCCTTTTTCCTATATCTCGGAGCAAAAAAATTTAGTGTTGAAACCAAAAAATTCCGTGAAAGAACCGAGCATTGTGGTTTCATCGGTATGTCAGATCTTTTATTAAGATTTTAAAGTTAATTTACATTAGTCTTGAATGTGCATTTTTATATCCGAATTTAATTTATACAAGTATTCTTCGAGAGGAAAGTATTTGTATGCGTAATGTTTTCAAAACTCTTGAATATTTACTCGTTTTTGCCTTAGGAAAGAACAAAGTCAAAAATTGAATAACTCCATTTTTAAACATTTATATTTCGCTTTGCTGAATTATTTGAAATATGAAATTGAGGATCCTGATGCTGATTATTGGTTGTTTCAACTTCCGATAACAGCAGCTATTTTTAATATTCTTAATTGGCAGTTTCCTATATGAATAGTTAGATTTTTTGATCGAAAATGGCATATATAAAAGTAAATTCAAATGCCATAAGATGCTAAAGTCAGCATATGATTAGCTTTGTAGAAATTGATGGGAATTTATATGGTAGTACGAGATAGACTTTGTAATTAAAAATCGCATTTCATAAATTTTATCTTATAGATTATGTTGAATGATTGGGGTGAGACGATTTTCGCTATTATAAAGCATAAGCTACAAAGTGCAGCAATGCGTCTCGTTGAACTGGAACGCAATGGTGAAGCTTTCAATCCTCAGCTTGTTATTGGTGTTCGGCAATCATACGGTGATTTTCCTTTTTTTCTATTTATCTTATTTTAAATTGATGTTCCCATAATTCCTTCCATAGCTTGATTATTGTTCTATACTGATAGTATTCAAGGAACTTCAGAATTCCAATATACCATACTTATATATATATCAAACTTCTATCATTGAATAGTATAATATATTTTTAAATTGAGTCCAATTTTAGTATCATTGAACTTAAATAGTGAAGATAGTTTGGCAGTATACAAGGATAATTTTGAACGAGGGTACATCGATGATACAGAAAGATTTTATAAATTTCGTGCTCCTCAGGTATCGTTTTATATGACACATTTTTTAGAATTTTTTCAAAAAAGAAATTTGGATTGGAGACTGACTTTTTTCTTTCACTTTAAAAGGTTCTGGCTTCGGAAGGCGTGCAAAGTTATATGATGTATGCGGATACAAAACTGGGTGAAGAAGAAGCTCGTGGAAGGCGTTATTTGGAAAGCACGACAAATTCCGTAGAAAAGGTTTATGCTCATTCTTTTCATTGTTTGTTATAGCAGAATGAATATCTTGAATTTCATATTTTTAAAATGCATTTGTAGCTGGTGGAACGATGCGTTAAAGTGCTTGTTGTTCAATTTCAAGAACAAATTCTAGCCGAATGTCCGATTCTCATCAGTGAAGGACAAACTGAGAGTAGGTTTTTCTGTATCAGATCCTTGTCGTTTATATTAATATATCACTTGGTAGTTCGTGCATCGGTCTAGACTCGACTTTGATGAGAAAATGATATTCTAAGATGTTTTCCATATTTTGCTAGTGTAGTGCACGTTTCTGACTTAGAAGACTTTTTGTATTGATATCCTCAAGACGATCAAATCATCATAGGTTATAAAGTCGATATGCATATTTCTAACTGTTTATTTTTTAATTTGTATTTGAATAACTTTTTCTAACTTGTTTTAATCATTTTACTCATATGATTTTGATAAAACTGCCAAGGATTTAATTTTAGAGTTAAGAATGTTGTATCGATTAATGAATCGGACATCAGATGGTATTGATAATGTCCTGAAGTTTCTGGATATTTTTATCAGGACTGAAGCTCTGAACGATATGAGGGCAAACGCGAATACTATAACTACAGTTCGTTTTGTCAAATTTATTTTTCCTGTTGTAGCTTTAATTTTTAAGGATCTATAATTTAAATAATGTTACGTTCAAGAAATTTGTTCAGTTTCATTAAGATTTATAAAAATTTACAAATTTTTTATTTCAGGATCCTGAAAAATATGTGGAACAGTTATTAACGATGTTTTCGAAATTCAGTCTTCTTGTTGCAGACGCATTTTATGACGATCCACGTTTTTTAACGACACGAGATAAAGCTTTTCAAGATGTTGTAAACGATACATGCATCTTTAGAATGGAAATCACGAGCTCCAAAGGAAAATGGTCGGTTTGTTTTCATTTTGCTGTGAGAAAAAATTTTCACTCTTACTTCTAGCTATTTGTTAGATAATCTGTCAACATCAATTTAAATATACGACGCATATTCAAATGTTATCCTCCTTATGTTCTTTATCTTTTCGAATTATTTGGTCTATTATCTTTTTCTGAATTTTTGCAGAAGACTGTTTTCATTGATAAAATAACACTAACAAAAAATTTTTATCATCCTTTTCATATTTTGAAATTTAAAATTAGAAAAGGAATGAGGAACCATTTTCGAGTCCTTTTGAAAACCTATATTTTGTCAGTGCTGGTCGGATGCAAGCGGAATCAAGATGCCCTGAATTACTTGCAAATTTCACAGATCTCATCCTAAGAAAAACGAGTCTTTCGAAACGTCTGTCTTCCGAGGAAATTGATGCCAAATTAAATGATGTGGTATGACTTCTGGTTGTTTTTTTCCTATTTTTATCAGTTATTCAAGTTTTATAACGTATTTCTACAAATTATTTGCGGTTTTCTAGCTGCTAGTATTAAAATATGTGCAAAATAAGGATGTTTTTATGCGATTTTACAAGGCACATCTTACTCGGCGATTAATACTCGAATTAAGCGCTGATCAGGAAAAAGAGGAGCAAATGATCACAAGGTTGTGCTATTTAAATTTTGTCGCAAATAACTAATTTTTGTATGCCTTTATGCGCTTACTATTTGCTTCAAAATATTGTCCTTTTTTTATTAAATATAGTTATCAGTGTTATGTAAATGGAATGAATAGGTCCATTAAATTAGTTAATTGATTGATGATATTCATTGTTTACAGAATGAGAGAAGTAGGAATGCCGGCCGATTTTGTATCAAAATTATTCCGTATGTTACAAGATATTGAAGTAAATAAGGATTTGAATAGCGCTTTCAAAAGTTCGATTGCATCAAATAACAATCACATTGCAGGTAATAATTTCTGATAGTTTTTCACTGTTTATATATTTTTATTGATTTATGTAGGGTTTAGTTTTTTAACGATGGCTACTTATACGAATCCAGTGATACAGTCCGCTGATCAGGCATTTAGAATGAAGCTTAAAATCGCTTGGAAAATCATTATTTATTGAGCAATATCCTAATTTTTTTTTCAGTATGTTTTTAACGACTTGAAATTTTTAAATGTAGATTCGATCTCAATCAAAATTTTGAATGCTGGTGCATGGTCACGAGGTACAGCCGATCGAACTCAAGTACAGATGCCTCGTGAGTTGGAAGATTTCATTCCAGAAGTTGAGGATTTCTATCGCAAACAACATTCAGGACGAAAATTGCAATGGCATCATCATTGGTCGCATGGCACGGTACTTCATCCACTAGTTTAACGAATTTTTCGAACATCTTATGAGCATTAGTAATAATGAGTTTTTAAACTCTGTCTTATTTTTAAGATTGTTTTTACAAATAAAATGGGAAAGTTTGATTTGGATGTAACTACTTTACAACTTTCCGTGTTATATTGTTGGAATGATCGTCCACATGAACAACTTTCTTTCGAATGTTTACGCACTGCCACTCAGCTCTCTGCTCCGGAACTTGCCAGAACATTATACGTAAACCTTTTTCTATTTTCCGACTAGATGTGATTTGTGTTTATTCACAACGTATACTAGCCTTTGAAAAAATATTCATAAGGTAATATAAAGTAATAAAGTATTATGCAGAGAGTATTAAAGTAATATAAAGTATTCAGTTTAAATCAAATCATCTTTTAGTATTGGTTTTGCTCATTTGTAGTGTAGTATTTTTATTTAAAAGTACTTTGCAGTCTCTTGTGGCATTTCCGAAAATGCGACATCAAGTGCTGTGTACAAATTGCTCAGCTTTGAACTCGCGTGACTTCAACGATTCAACATTATTTTGGGTAAATCAGCAATTTACAGTCGTCAAAGTAAGTGCTCGTCTTATACTAGCTTTAAAGAGCACTTTGAGCGTTTATTTTGTTGGATACCATTGGGCCAAATAAGAGTTCTTTATCTTTTACTCTCGAAGCTCTCGAAGCTATGGTCATATATTCGTTTATGTTTTTTTTTAAGTCTGATTAATTTAATTGGACTAATTAATCTTATTTTTATTCATAATCTTGTCATCTCCCAATGGAATCGCCCGGAATCGGTTGGAATCATCCTTTTCTGGTGTAACTGAAATCTGACTGTTTAGCACTTAAAGCCAATATGGATTTTCTATCTTTTCTTGCTTGCTTCAGCACTATAACCAAGAATTTTCGCTTATGTTTTCTTTTAATGATATTTTTTAGCTTTATATACTCTTTTTGAAGTTAAGACGCGTTATTTATTTACAATGAAAAGTTTAATAAATTAATGAGGTTTGATTCTTATTTTTACGTGAATTTCAATATAATTTTCAGAATGGTAAGGAGCAGAATCGCGGTCGAATCAATTTAATAGGTCGTTTGCAATTATCAGTAGAGACAAATGTACAGGAGGAACATGATGATATCATCGCGTTACGTATTTTGCGTGTACAAGAAGCGATAGTCAAAGTATGCTTTGAATATATTTTATATAGCCTAATGTGTGTGATGGCAATTTCATACATTTGAGATGTAGTTAAAAAAATAATATGGATTGGATTTCTTTAGCTCACGTTATTCAATGAAATTTAGGAATTTAGGTAAAGGAAATGCTGCAGGATTGTAGTAGTTTGATGATGACCGATTTCGAAACTTAAAAAATATACCGAAGTATGGTTTAGGTGATACTGCAGTGGACGTATGGATTGTAGCAGTTTATTAACTGCTTAGGAGGATAAAATTTAGATTTCTGCCATATATGTTTATGTGATTAGTTTTTAGAAAGTACAAATTTAATTTTATTTTAGGAGAGCTAATTTTATATTTTCTAATAGGTTATGAAAGTTCGAAAACGTTGTCAAAGTGCTCAACTGCAAACCGAATTGATCGAATTATTGAAACATATGTTTTTGCCGCCGAAAAAAATGATAAAAGAACAAGTAATTTTTCGAAGATTCCAAATTTCAGAAAATTCATTAGAGTTTTCATGCATAAATAGCAAAGATAAACTTAAGTTATCTTTTAGTTTTTTTTTTAAAGATAGATAATCATATTTATATACATATTTATATTTAAAAGATTTACATTCAAATTTTGAAAGAATTTCAGGACAGTAATTTTTAATTTATCAACTTTTTTAGATAGAATGGTTGATTGAAAATGGATTCATTGTCCGCGATTCAAATGATCTGAACATGTTTTTGTATATTACATGATTGTTGAATTTATTCGTCTACAAGTTAAATGTATTTTATTTTTCAGAGTTAAAATACATCAATTTGGTGTGATATGTAAAAATCATTTTTTTCTATATTTATTTATAAAATTAGGAAAATTTATAATCTTAAAATTGTCGTCAAAATTCTTTTTTTTTGCTATTCTCTTATTCTATCTTGTGATCAATCATTGTGTTGTTATTCCATAATGGGATGACTTATTTAGAGTATAATTTATGCTCAATAATTTGTAACGGGTAGATGTATCAGTTTCTTTTCTTTGCTTGAGGATATAAGCTGTTTCGGGTTTATGATTCGGTTTGGTTAGATAAAAGAACTGTGGAACATCAGAACTTATTCGGATCTCTCTTGTCCACAAATCTTTCCGCTGTTTTTGCTTCATTATGACTTTTGAAGTTATGATTTGTTCGATTTTATTAACCTGAAATGGTGAATATTTATGTGTTTATTTATTGAAACAAAGTATCTTATACTTGTTTGGCATTCAAGAGTATTTTTATTTTCAGAACTTAGTTTTTCTTTTTAATTTTTTGTATAAATTATGCATTGAAAAATAGTGTTCTTGCATTATCGGGCGTGTATGCATTCACAGGAACGATAGAAAATAAATAAATAAATAAATGATGTGTTATATTTTTTGCAGTATAACCTTGAAATGGATAAATTACTTCAAAAATTGCGTCATTTCAATTTCTATCTGCGTTATACAAAATGTATGACAGTCAGACTGTACTGAAATAATAAAAGGGAAAGAGAAGTGACAAAAGGCAGGATTAATAACCTATTTCTCTTTATCTATTTTCATGAAAAATCAGATCCTCCTAAAAAATTAAATTGCTGTTTAATAAAAGAAAATTCATACTGAATTTATAAAGATGATATTAAATATTTAAAAAAAATTCGAAATTATTTTAAAATTACCGAAAAAGGTATTATTACACGAGATGGAAATATTAAAATATGATTGTTTCATAGAGATATCAGTGCTACGAAATATTTGAGTTGAATTTTCTATCATTAAAAAACATTGAATTACTCTTAAGGTTAATTAAATTAATCTATTCAGTTGTTCATATTAAGGAAAACAACTGAATATATATATTCAGTTGTTTTCCTTAATTTACTTTTCTTAAATTACTTTAAAATATTAATTTTCTTAACATCTTTAATTGTATTTGCACTAATATTTACCTGATTTTTTTTCTTTGTCGAAATTATTAGTCTACTTTTTTTCTCTCTTTTTTTGCACAAATGTAATGTCCATGTTTTACTTTTATTAAATTACTTTAAATTATTACTTTCCTTAATTTCTTTAATTACATTTGCAGTAATATTTACCTGATTTTTTTTTCTGTCAGAATAATTAGTTTGCTTTTTTTTTCTCCAATGGTATCGATATTTTTGTAAATAAGAAAAAAAGTTAATTTCGGGCTTCGAATGTTTTTTTTAAAAAGACGAAGAAGAAAAGAATTAATGTTCTTTCAGTAAAGAAATCAATTGATAGAATTCTTTCACTTTCTCTCTTAATTCAACAAAAAAAGCCAATTTGAGGAGCAATTTCATTGTTCGTTTTTTTTTTTGCACTCTATTTTTCAAAATGTGGTCAATTTAAAAAAATTATTCATATGGAACGTATGACAAACTATGATATGTGGCATAAATTCGATAAAATGGAATTGTTGATAGTAATTTTCAAAATTGGTATCATTACGGTTTTCATTGATGATAATTCTGCTTCAGTTATTGTTGTTATTGTTATTTGTACTATACTATAGCTACTAGTATCATTATTATATTATGTTTTTAATATAATCAGGAATATTTCATTGGTATCATTACGATTTTCATTGATGACAATGCTGATTCAGCTATTTATCATTGTTACTGTATCAACATGCTATAGTTACTGTATCATCGTACTATAGCTACTGTAATCATCATTATTATATTATGACAATGCTGATTCAGCTATTGTTGTCATTGTTACTGTATCATCATACTATAGCTACTGTAATCATCTATGACAATGCTGATTCAGTTATTGTCATTGTTACTGTATCAACATGCTATAGTTACTGTATCATCGTACTATAGCTACTGTAATCATTATTATATTATGACAATGCTGATTCAGCTATTGTCATTGTTACTGTATCAACATGCTATAGTTACTGTATCATCGTACTATAACTACTGTAATCATCATTGTTATGTTTTTAATATGATCAGGAATATTTCATTGGTATCATTACGATTTTCACTGTTGACAATGCTGATTCAGTTATTGTTGTCATTGTTACTGTATCAACATGCTATAGTTACTGTATCATCTCACTATAGCTACTGTAATCATCATTATTATATTATGTTTTTAATATGATCAACAATATTTCATTGGTATCATTACGATTTACACTGTTGGCAATGCTGATTCAGTTATTGTTGTCATCGTTATTTGCACTGTACTATAGCTACTGTATCGTTACATTATTCTGCTTCAGTTATTGTTGTGTTGTCATTGTTATTTGACTGTACTATAATTACTGTAATCATTTTTATATTATATTCTTAATACAATTAGAAATATTTCATTGATTTAGGATGGAAAATGGTGCAAATGTAATTTCATCATTTATTCATCTTCCATTACCTGTTTTTTTTTTTAATTATAAAAATTTTTTTTCGTTTTTAAAGATTTTAAATTATTTATTTAAATTTTAGATTTAGATTTAAATTATTATTCCATCAATTTTATTGGAAAATATTAAGGTATTTTACACTTGTATTAAGATGAATATTAAATATTAAAAATATTAGGATTTATTAATTTATTAAAATTGATATTAAGATTTATTAAGATAAAATTACTTATTGTTTTTTTTGCTCACATTACTTTCTATTATAAAAAAATACTTATAGATATTTCAATTTTTAAATTTCAAATTGTAGATTTATTTATTCAGTAAATGCTTAAGTTTCAAGAACTGATCAATGAAACTGGTCTGGAATAAAATCACTGATCAAAATAAAACTTTTTACTTCTTTATTATTATTATTTTCGAAATTTGAAAATATTTGAGCGTATATAGTTTCAAAATGAAATATATTATATAATTATTCTCATTCCGGTTTATCATTAGTTACCGGAAATAGATACGATAAAAGAGTTGTAGAAATCCGCATTGAAAGTGGAAAAAAGTAGAGTAAGATTATGAAGTTAGAAGAGATGAGAAAATGAAGAAAGAACAACTGTTTGATCAAAAATAGCTGTTTGGTTTTTTTTTTCTCTCAAACAGTTTCCGGATTTGAAAAAGCTTTCGAATTTCAAATTTAATTCAGTTTCTTCTAAATTATTTCATCTAAATTTATTTTATATTTTACAAATTTTTGATTCAATTTATATTTTATGACTGATAAAATAATCTTTTTTTCTTTTTTAATTTTGCACTTAGTTCAACAATTCAAATTTATTTTAAAAATCTATTTTCACAGTCGTTTTCCATTTTTTTTATTTCTTCACATTCACTTCTATCCATATATCCATTTTCACTTTCTTCTTTTTAAATTTTTATTAAAAACGAAAAAACCTCAACGTCAATTTAATTTCAAAATTTAAATTCAAAAATAAAAATATTAATTAATAATTACTTGTAAAATGAGAATTTCTAGTTGTACTGTAAATATTTGAGATGTTATGAAGGATTTTTGAAATTTCAATAATTTCATGACAAACTTTTCTATATCTCGATATCGATCAATCGACCAATCGATGACCAAAAAATCACTATCTACAGCGATACATGTAAATTATACTGTAAATATTTGAAATGTTCCGAAGTATTTTTGAAATTTCAATTATATCACGTCAGAGTGTATACTGATCAATTGATTGATCGATACTGATCAACTGATTGATCGATGAATCAGAAAATCGTTGTCTACAGCGATACATGTAAATTATACTATAAATATTTGAAATGTTCCGAAGTATTTTTGAAATTTCAATTATTTCATAATAAACTTTGCCATATCCCTATACCGATCAGTCGATCAATCGATCAAATAATCACTGTCTACAAGAACATATGACAATTATCGTTGTAAAATATTAATTTATTTAACACAGCTGTTTCGCTCCTCATAATGAATGCTTTGTTTTAAAAAAAAAAAAAGAAGGAAAAAATTTTTTGGCAAAAGTAAGTTTGCAAGGTTTCAATTATTTCAGTTTAAAATACTTTTTAAAAAATTACATCATAAGTTGTAAGTTGTATGCTGTAAATTAACTTTTATTCATTACTTTACTAAATGTATTTGCAACTTTATTTGCATATCTTGATATTTCAACTTTTATTACTATAAGTTACCTCGCCTGAATTACTTGAATTACTTGAATGATTCTAATTTTAACTCGATTACATGAATTGCAAGGAAAAAAGTCAATAACCTATTTCTCTCATTACCTGTACTTAATTTATTTCCCAGTAGTCATTTCATTTCAATTAATCATTTTTATTAATTTCGATATTTATACTTTAATCGATCAATATCAATTTCTATTTATCGATCTTTTATACTCAAAAATAATTTACTCTAATTTATCGATAACAATAACATATCTGTCAATTTACAGATGTTAATTGAATTTTTAAAATTTTCAATTTTTTTTCCATTGGAATTTTATAACGCTTACTTTTTTATTTCCAAAAAATTATGTACTTTAATCTATAAATATTGATTTTTCTTAAGCTTAATTATCAGATCAGATGATCTGATAATGTGATTACAAGCATTATTATCATCAGATCATCTGATCACAAAGTAGGAAACTTTTTTTACTCTCTCTTTACTTATCAAATATTGAAATTTCTGCGATCAATTTCACTATTTTCTGTTTTTTTCTTTGTCATATTCAAATTGAAGTGATTTTTTCTTTTTTGATAAATTCTGATAAGATTGAGAATTCTGATAAATTCTGATAAATTAAAAAATTTAAAAAGCTTGGCAGTTACTATCAGTGCTAGCACTTTAATACTTATCTTTTAATGTTATCATTGCGCTTCACAGCGAATAGCTTTTGAGCTTCAAGAAAAAAAAAATGAAAAATCTTTATTGTGATTATTTTATTGTAATTTTATAGCGTAATTAAACTGCACATGTTGATATCTAGCAAATAACTGATAAGCTGATAAGCTGAAATGGATGGAATTTCACACAAATGAGAATGCATCAAAAGTAACTTAAGCTTTTCATCCCGAAAAGTAACGTGAACTTTTAGTGAACATCAACGTGAATGTGAACTACCCCGCATCATCGCGGAGTTATACACAATCTTACAGGAATTTTTCTTTTTTTTCCTAGTACTTTGTTTCATTTTTATTTATCGTATTTTAATTTTAATCGTAACTTTATTTTTATTTTTATCAACTCATTTAATACTAATATTTATAAGGAGTTAAAGTATTTAATTAAGTTTATTAACCTATTCATAGACTATTTATAGAATGTTATTTGGAAGGTTCTAGTATTTTTTATGTTATAATTTCTCCGAGGTTAAAGGTTAATGAGAGAAACGAATATGAGCGATTTATTTATGAATGAAAGGAAATGGAATTTTATTCAAATGGATGTTTTAAATGGAAAATTTTAAATTTAAATGGATTTTAATGGAATACTTTATGCGTAAAAGTTTTTTTCTTAACTTTTTTTAGAGTTAAATATAATATTTGAAACGAAAAGATAAAATAAAATCGGAGATGATTGTAAATTAAAATAAATTTAAATTTTAAAATCTTTTCATTTTGTTTAGCCGAAACTTTTATTTCTCTAAAATTACTCTCATCAATTCGATCATTAAATAAATGATAATTTGACGTATAATCTCAGCTAATTTTTGAGTTACAAAAAATTGAATACTTTATTAAAACTTACTTTATTTATTATCAGTTACATCTTACTGATTGTATTATTTATCAAGAAGTTCGTATTACTATTTATCAAGATTAAAAAAATTATTTAATTAAGATTGAATTAATTATCATAAAGTTTCTATTAACTACTACAGGAAATGTGGGAATTATGATAACAGAGATTTTATTAATTCTTATCACTAAAGGAATTTTTTGCAATGATACCAGACAACGACTTATCACACTGTTGAAAACTGATCAAAAATTTCGTGATCAATGGATACATCTTGTTGAATTACAAGTATGAATTTACTTATCCTTTGCAATTTTAAAAACGACCTATTACCTTCAGTGATAACTGATAAAGTAGTGATAACAGTAATTACTGATAACAGTTCTATTACAGTGCTACTAAAGAAGATGATATTGAAGTTATAACAATTTTTTCAAATTTTTTAATAAAATCAAAAATTTTCTTTCATTATTTCTAAGATATTCTTAATTTTGAATGAGTGATAATGTTATCATTTCAATTGTTATCTTATCAGTATGACTCATCATCTCAATTGTTATCTTATCAATTCTAGCATCGACAAGTGTATGAGCAAAATATGGGTAGTGCATTGGAGGAAGTTACGGATATGGTACTAAAATGTGCACCAAAATTGGATTCTAATTTAGATCACGTAGATTACGTATGTCCAGGTGATATACAACTTTATGCTGAATTGGGACAGTTAACGCAATATTGCAATGATAATATTCTGGAATTGATTAGAGGTAATATTACTAAATACCAAGCCTAGATTGAGTTGAATTTAATTGAGAATATTTAATAATTAAGTTATAGCCTAGTATTTAGTATTTCTGGTAGCTTGATAACTTGATATATAAGTAAGGATAATTGATTTTGAAAATGTTAAGTATAGTGAAAACAAAGTAAGATTAAACTTGTAAGGAATACAATTGAAGGAAATTAAATAGCTTTTCTAAAGTTCTAAAGGAAGAAAAGTTAAAGAGTTAACTTGGAGTTGACTTTTTGCAATGAGCCTAAGCTTGATGATAAGTTACTACATTTTAGCTTGAAGAATAGATAACAGTCTAGGATTTCTGCTAACTTGATATATAAGTAAGGTTAATCGATATTAAGTATAGTGAAAACAAAGTAAGATTAAACATTTAAAGAATACAGTTAGGAGAAATTCGTTCGCTTTTCTAAAGAAAGAAAAGTTAAGGCTCTTAGCGTTAAGCCAGAAAAGAGCCTCTTGCAATTAATCTAAGCTTTATGATAAGTTACTATATTTTAGCTTAAAGAATAGTTAAAGAAAGGATAGGTAAACGATATGTTGTTACTAATAATTTTTAACTATTTTTAAATTATAATTTAAATTTTTCAATTAAACTTTTCATGTAATCATAATTTTTCATAATCATAATTTATCATAATTTTTCGAATAATCATAATTTCTCGTTGTAAATTGAAAAAAAATTGTTTATAGCAAAAAATAAAGTAAAAAAAAATCTCATTAATTTATTTCGGTAATTTCTGAAACTGGAATTAACCGGAATTCAACAATCAATTTGCACTTTTTAAAAATGAATTTAATGAATTTTAGGTCGAATGGATTCATGTCATCATGCAAGCTATACCAGTTCACTACCATCAATTGTTAAATTTTTAATGAAATTTATTCGAAATTTAACAATTATTGAAACAGCAAATGCAACAAAACTTGAAAATCAAACACATTATTTGGTGGAACAATTTATGATAAATCAAAATTGGCGAAATAAATGGAAATTAATTGTTATCATGCCAAATGTTGAGGTTTGATTTTTTCTCGTTCTATTTTAAAGTTTAATTTAGAACTTGATATAGGTGATTGAATGAAATTAATTAAATTTCATTGAAAATTAATTATTATTATTACTATATTAAATATTGAGGTTTAATTTTTCTTTGTTTTAAAATTTAATTTAATAAAATTCGACTTAAGTCATAAAGTAATCAATGAAAGTGTTTTAAGATTTAATTTAATAAAATTCGACTTAAGTAATAAAGTAATCAATGAAAGTGTTTTAAAATTTAATTTAATAAAGTTCGACTTAAGTAATAAAGTAATCAATGAAATTTCATTGATTTATTCAGTGAAATAAATGGAAATTATATACTGAGGTTTAATTATTCTTCGTTTTAAAATTTAATTTAATAAAATTCGATTTAAGTAATGAAATTTAATTAATGAAATTGAAAGAAGTTTGATTTAAAATTCTATTAAAGATTCTAGTTAAGGAATGAAATCACTTTAACATTGAAATGAAATTACTTAATGACTTAAGTAATTAGATGTAATTAATGAAATTTCATTGATTATTCAGCGAAATAAATGGAAATTAATTCTAATCACTATAGAGGTTAAACTTTTTTTTTTGTTTTTTAAATTTAGTTTAGAATTTTAGTGAAGTAATGAAATTACTTAACGTAGAAATGAAATTACTTAATGATCCAAGTAATGAAATGCAATCAATGAAATTTCATTTAATTATTGATCAAAAACTATTTTAATTTCATTTATAAAACTGAAATTTAATAATTTTTTTTACTTTCATTAAAGTAATTAATTGACTGAAATAAATTAATTAATCCAATTTTAATTAATTAATCCAGTTTTTATTTTTAATGCAAGAAATTGGCATGTTTTAAAATTATAAGTGATTTTTTTCCTTTCAAGCCTTCAAATTTCACTTTATAGGATGGTGAATTACGTGAACCTAAGCAAGCAGCAATTGAAGTAATGAAATCAATTAAGTTACTCTATGACGTGATACCGAAGCGGACAATTTTAATTGTCGTGCGAAGTTCCACGTTGCAATTATGGCAAGATGCGTCAAAAGCGCATCGCGCATGTCATAAATTATTGGAACCATGGAAATTTTATGAAAAATTAAATTCGATTTCTATTTGGGATCAAGTTTGTTGATTAAATCATCTGATTATTGAAATTAACTAATAAATTTTGCTTTCATGAAAGTAATTAATTAATTAATTAAAATAGATTAATTAACGCTATGTTTTTACTTTTAGTGTAAGGAATTTGAAATGATTATCGAAATTGAAGCTTTAATTTTAGCTTTCATTAAAGTAATTAATTAATTAAAATAAATTAATTTTATGTTTTCGTTTTTAATATAAGAAATTTGAAATGATTGAAAGTAAACGATAAATTTTACTCTTATAAAAATAATTAGTTAATTAATTAATTAAAATAGATAAATTAGTGTTATACTGTTAATTTATGGATAATTTTAAACAATAATTAATCGTTAAATTTCATATTTTTCTATTCTAGATATTTCTTATATTATAAATTTTATTGATTGCTAGGATCAATAAATAGATGCAATCAATAAATTTCTTATTTAAAATTATGTAAAAATTGCTTTAAGGTTGAAAAAATTTGTGGATTATATTTTCGAAGTTCATTATTTACTGTACAAATTTTACCACTCATGAAAAACTCCTCATTACCATTGTTAGCTGGTTCGAATCAGTAAGTTCTATTAATTAATTATTCAGTTAATCAGTTAATTAATTAATTATTTAATTGAATTGATTAGCTGAATTAATTGTTTCCATCTTTGGTTATTTACAAATTATTTGTATTTTTTTTTGTTAGATATAATTTATTCGATAGTTTTACTTTGTTGTTGTAACTGTTAAGTGATAAAAATTTACTAATCATATTTATCAGTTAATCGATTGATAGAATAAATTATTAAGTTATCAAAGTATACACTGAAATCAAATCTTATCAAAGTATCTCTTATCAAATTATTTATAGAATTGACTTATCATTACTTGGCCATGATTGTGTTCATTTTTCGCCACGTGGTCTATCGTTACTTCATATAGCAGTATGGAATGCTCTATTAACACGATTACCGGATCGTTCGCAAATGTTCAATTTTTCCCTGGAACAACCAATTTGCGCCGATCCAGAATGTCCGTTCATTCGTACCAATAGAAATAGTGATTTATGTATTTGGAATTATCGAAAGGTTATCATTTCCTTTTTTCTTTTGTTAATTTCACAGTTTATATTAATTAGGAAAATAGTTTTTTGAATTAGTAATTAATTAATTAGTAATTAAAATATTTGACTTTTTTTCATACTTATATTTTGGTATAAAATTTGGCAAACAGTATAATTAATTGATAAAGTAGATTTATTTTCAAATATGATACGATAAGTGGAATTTAGTAAATACTGTAATTAATTGATAGATAAAGTTATTTTATTTTAAAATATGATACGATAAGTGGAATTTAGTGAATACTGTAATTAATTGATTGATAAAGTTATTGTATTTTCGAATATGATACGATAAGTGGAATTTAGTAAATACTGTAATCAATTGATTGATAAAGTTATTTTATTTTCAAATATGATACGATAAGTGGAATTTAGTAAATACTGTAATTAATTGATTGATAAAGTTATTTTATTTTCAAATATGATACGATAAGTGGAATTTAGTAAATACTGTAATCAATTGATTGATAAAGTTATTTTGTTTCCAAATATGATACGATAAGTGGGATTTAGTAAATACTGTAATTAATTGATTGATGAAGTTATTTTATTTTCAAATATGATAAGATAAATGAATGAATGACATGATGTTATCATGATATGATAAATTAAAAGTATCATCAAATGATGCTAAAAAAGATATTCTAAATTTCTAGTAAAATTATGCTACCATTCTCATGGAAAAATCACGATTCATTTACAACGAAAGATTGAAATTGATAAAATTCGTTAGTTTACGATTTAAGTAAGCATTTACTTGAAGTACTCCTACTTGTACTTGAAGTTAGTTTGAATTTCGCTTCTGCTATAATCCAGAAATATCTTCCGGAAGAGAATCGGAAATATGTCGCAAAATTTTTTTTTTTCAATTCAAATTTTCATGAAGTTGTTTTCAGAGTGATAACGATGAACGTCGTTCGGAGCAACTGATTGCGATCTGTATATTGATAATAGCACTGATATTATTTATGATAGTTCTTAGTACCACTTGCTGTTCCGGAAAACATCATAATAAAGTTAATGAATTAGCGGGAAATATTTCCAAGAAGCCACCGGTAGGTATTAATTGGACTTCATGGAAATATATAGATGAGGAAAGTATCACATCCTATAAAATCCCAGATGAATCATTTAGAAAGTAATTAATTAATCGGAAATTGTGAAAATTTTTTGCTTATTTCATCTGGCATTTCTCGGGAAACGATTTTCAAGATTTGATTTTAGAAAACCATTAATTAATCTGAAATTGTGAAAATTATTTGCTTATATTTATTCAAAATTAAGCTATTAAATTTATCTGGCATTTCTCGGAAGACGATTTTCAATGGCTTATTATTTGCTTCCATCATTTATTTTTTGTCTAATTTTGACTTTATTAGTTTTATTTAAAAGAATTATCAGTGTAAATATTATGGTCAAAATTTTTGTATCCCAATTTGCTACTCTTTTTACTTAACTTTATTACTTAACTTTACTTTTGTATTAATCGATATCGTTTGTTCATCTATTGCTTTGCTCTTTCAATTTATATTAATTAATTCAATTAGTTTAGTATTTCTGATAGGATAAATTGATAATTGCTCAATTTAATTACAATAATACAAATAATTTCCTATTCTCTTTCACTCTTATCATTGCTATCGCATAATTATCACTTGATTAGAATCATGATTCTAATTTCCACTTATCATTTTCATCGCATGGATTATCAGTTGATTAGAATCATGATTCTAATGTCCACTTATCATTTTCTTAGCATAAATAATCATTTGATTAAAATCATAGTTTTTTTTTGCCTTCATTTTTTTGCTTCAAATTGTATTATTCACATTAAACATATTATTTATTATTATTATTCAAATTACTATTCATTTTAAATGAATAATAATCGTTTTAAATAATTAAACTTATGCGAGAATTTCCAACTTTTTTTGTCAAAATTCGATCCTGAAATTTTCACGTTTTTACGTTTTATCTTACGTCTGTACTACTGTTTTATTCTGTAATTAATTTCTACGGAATAAAGAGCATTTAATTAGCATTGCCTGATTATTGATTTGTATAATTGTGAAAATTTTTGAATAAATTCATTATACCTTTAAGTTACATGCTTTTATTCTTTGCTTTAAATTATTCACTTCAAATAATTATGCATTTTTCCGCAGTTAAAGTGAGTTATTAATGGATTAAAGTTTAGCAGCAATTATTAGTCAATCAGCTTAATTATTTAATTAAAGTTAATTACTAATTGTTTAATTAAGAAATTAACTGTTTCGTGATTTCATTTGAAACAGAAACAATTTTTGAACTATTTAAGTGATAGCACAATCTGATATCATGCATGAATTTTGATATCATATCACCACGTGATTTCTTCATCGAACTTATCACTCTAGAAGTTCATACTTTGTGAAATTTCATGTGAACAGGAATCGAATAGATCGATTGATTAATTAATTAATTAATTGGTTAATTGAAATAATAATTTCTTTTGTTATCATTAACTGATAACATTCCAAGCAAAACATTTATCACTATAACACGGTGGGGGCATAGCTCAGTGGCAGAGCATTCGACTGCAGATCGAGAGGTCCCCGGTTCAAATCCGGGTGCTCCCTTCCCTTTAACGATTTGAAGTGAATCATCATTACTAAATCGTGGAATTACTTTTAATTTAATAAAGAATAAAAACACATTCTGTAACAGAGAAGATAAACAGTTTAATCAGGTTTCAAAAATAATAATCAATATTCAGATAACTTTAATCATGATATATGACTTTGAAGAAATTTATAGGAATCGAAATATTTGTCGATGAATTCAAATATGAATAAGAAATCGAAGACGAATATAATTTCAGAAATAAAACGTGTACAAAGTAGCAGTAAATATAAAAGTAAAAAATAAACTTATAGGTAAAAAAATTAAGTAAAAATATAAAATATAAGTGAAAAAATTAAAATCATTATTTTTTTTTCGATTAATTAATTAATTAATCTTCTTCCTAACTTTATTTTTTAGGAGAATAATTTTGAAAAAAAGAAATAAAAATGATACCGAGATATCAAAGATTGAAAGAGTATATAAATGATTGAAACGATAACTTATTGCCATCCAATCAATTATGATTTGAATGAACTGATTTGAATATCTCAGATTTCAGATTGAAAAATTTTATCATTGACCTGTTTTTTTTTTCTGTTTTATTTCCTTTTTTTTTTCGCCTTATCAAAAATAGACGAAATAATCATAGGATAATTAAGAAATTAAAAATAAATGCTACTGAACCAAATTGAATTTCAGATTTCATTTCGAAAAATATTATTATTGATTTCAGGATAATAAATTATCACAATCATCAAGAGATAAAACAGTGCTGATTATAGGATGTACTGTTTCATATCATTTATATTGATAAATGCTTATCAATATCATGTAATCAATAGCACATAATTTTTGATCAAATTTTATTGAAAATACCATATTATAAAGATCTGCATAGATTTTGCATAATCTCTTTGCTGCAATACCTTCTGCAATTCCAGTTAATTCATTTTTCAATTTCAATTAATTATTATTAATTTATTACTTATTTTGGTATTAACTAGTAATATTATAAATTAATCAATTTCCGTAATAATAATTTCTAATTATTAGCTTTTTTTTAGAAATTCAATCTTAGAATTCTGAATTAACAAATCAATTTTTAATTAGCAAACTTAAAACTTTTACATTAACAAAACTTAATGCCCTTTAAATATGTTGTAAGTAAGCTTCATGTATTATGCTTATTTACATGATTATAACTATCTAATGATCTGATTGATTACTGTTAAATTCTAGGATAAAATAATAGAAAAGAGAAAATATCCTTACACGTGTATAAAAGAGAAAAGGAATGATAAGCAGATAAACATACATTTTGATGTTAAATTTAAAGAGAAAAAAAAAAGTGATCGTTTTATTGTTAGATGAAAAGATCATCTAACGTTTTATAAGTGATAATAACAGTACACGTATTTATACGTATTTAGCGTATATATACGTATTTCAGATGTATTATTTTACTATTTACTCATTTGCATTAAGCATAGTAAAGCAAAAAATAAAAAAAGTGAAATCACGCTTTTGGAATACGACTTTTTTTTTTCAATTCTTATCGATTATTTCATTCTTCCCGTTTGTACGTACGTTTTGCAACTACACCTTCGCATTCACATACCTGAAAAAGTTTCTTCATGCAAATAATCAATTAATTAAATTTCCTTTATTATAATTACATTTGATTATGTTAATCTTAGTTTTGTAGTATATTTTAGCTATATGCAAATATTGAATTATATACTTCGGTCACTTATTAAATTACTTTCTTTAATTCAAATTTTATCAATTACAAATGTAATAATCGTACAACAAAATGATAACAATAATAACAGTAACGGTTATATGATAAGAATACTTCTATACTTTTACTTTACTTTAACTTTTTCTACTTTAACTACTTCTTCTGCTTTGAATTTTCGATCATTTCTTTAAAACCCTAAAATTTTAAAAATAATTTTTCTATTCCACTCATACTGCATTTTAAATATACCATATTTACTGTAGAAATAGTAATAATATATTAATAATAAGCGAAAATACTTTAATATATACTAATCAATATCAAATCAAACTAATATATACTAATATACTTAAATATTTTCGTTCATTATCAAATACCTACTAGTATATATTGTATAATTCAATATATTACAATGTATAAACTAAAATATACTTATAAAAAAATATTCCCACAATATCTCCTAAAATACAATTTTCGAAGTATTGAATCTTTTAGATTATAAAATTGATAAACTATACAACTAGCTAATTTCAAAAGATCTCTATTACTAATATGTTTTAATTGTAATTAAGCATTATTAAACTTACAATAATTAGTTGACCTTTTTCATCGATATAACGCTCAAACCTACTACTCTTATCACCTGATTTGGTGGCAGTTTCCAGTTGTACCAATACGTCGCCTTCCAAGAAGAATTTACTCTGTAAAATTATTATCTTAAAGTAAAACAAAATTGTTCAATATTTTCTATTTGTATCTTAATTATCGGATCTACCTCTAAAACATTTCTGATTAATTTCTTAGATTCTTGCTTATTACTTAAAAAATAATAAAATTTATCATATCGACGAAATCATTTGACGAAATCATAATAAAACACAAAGTTTTAGAAAATGCTTTTTGAAAATATAGTCATAAACGATTAATGATGATAACCGGTAATTTGAGAATTTTACAAAAAAAGAAAGAGATGATTGTTTACTCTTATTGAAGATATTGATATCATTCTTAACAGATCGATTAAGTTGGATAAATATATTACAAAAGAGAAGTAAGCAAATCTTCTCAATGAAATATTTATTGAATAAAATAAAAATGGATAAAAATTGAATAATTAAAATAAAAGTAATAACCTTTACTTGTCTTCCATCAGGTGTTGTTTCCATGAATTCTTTATCTAATTCGAATTCCCAAGCATGATTTCGAAAAGTTGATTCACTAAGAATCTTCCATTTATTACCATCTATTGTAAAAGTTATTTTTGGTTTTAAATTTTTAGCTATACTTCGCATTATCAATCCAACACCTACAAAAAAAACAAAACTGATACTTATCATCAATAGAAACAACTATACATAGGGGAAAAAAACACCTCAAATAATTCAATAGTCTTTTCATAAAATTAAAATTTAATTTTAAAAATTCAGTTGATATTAAATATTAAATATAGAAAAATTCCAGGAATATTTAAAATTCTTCCAGTAAACAGTTTAAATTATTTTAAAAAAAATTCCCAAAATTTTAAATTACAAAAATCAAATTTAATGCTTAATCAAAAATAAAAATTAAAACTGAAAAAAGTAATAGAGATTTTGAAAGTTTGCATTTTTATGAATGCAAAGTAAAAATAATCATTATGTTAAAAATTAAGAAAATTAAATTAAATTAAAATGAATAGCAAATTTATATTTATTATCAAAAAATAAATAAACAAATTTATATTTCAAATAATGTAAAAAAGTACTAGGAAATAATTAAATTTTTTCTAGTAAACAGTTTAAATTATTTAAAAAAAAATTCCATTATTTTAATTATAAAAATGAATCAGTTTCAATATCAATATCATTTATCAATATTATTTTCACTTTAATTTATCAATATTATTTATCATTTATCAATATTATCAATATTATTTATCATTTATCAATATTATCAATATTATTTATCAATTTACCAATATTGTCAACATCATTCATCAATTTATCAATATCATTTATTATTTATCAATATTATTAATTCATCGATTTATCAATATTATCAATATTATTTGTCAATATTATTTATCAATTTATCAATATTACTTATCAATATCATTTATCAATACTATATATCATCATTTATCAACATATTATCAATATCAACGTATGGAAATAGTATAAATGAAGTTTTATCAATATTAACAACTTACGAATTTGCTTCAGATATGCATCG
This sequence comes from Cruorifilaria tuberocauda, assembly GCA_013365365.1. Classification (NCBI taxonomy): domain Eukaryota; kingdom Metazoa; phylum Nematoda; class Chromadorea; order Rhabditida; family Onchocercidae; genus Cruorifilaria; species Cruorifilaria tuberocauda. The sequence goes on from JABVXU010000683.1 coordinate 25,753, forward strand.
AAATTTTCCGAATCAACAAATGTCCATGTACCAGCAAACTTATCAGCAACAGCCATTTTTAGCAAAATAATTTAATTTTAACACTTTTATCACAATAATCAAAATTTTCTCTCAACCTGTAACATCAAATGTTTATGTTATAAATAATGAAACCAAAAAAAAAATGCCGAAAAATAAAAAAAAAAATGTTCGTTGAAAAAAATTTTTTCAAATTTGATTATTTACAAGAGATAAGAATTAACGATTAATGCTAACCTGTTTTTGTGTTTATTAAATAGTTCTTATCTATTGTAAATGATCAATTTTAGAATTTGAGATATATTTCGTTTTTTTTTCTTCTTTT
>JABVXU010000684.1:0-26054 GCA_013365365.1 Cruorifilaria tuberocauda
TTTGGAGACCGACTTGACCTTTGAGATCGACTCTATTTATTTCCTCGAAGAGGGCGGAGTTCGACCTTTATGTTCAAAAAATCGATCGCATGAAGTCATTATTGACTGCTAAGAAATATATTTGGATGAAGCTGATTGCTAAAAATGATTTACTCACAACAGTACCAATTATGTAAATCATGTTATACTCTTTGACTCTAATTATCATTGTTAATATATAGTCTAGAGATTTCTAATATTAATTTCTTCTGTAATCCAAGAAGGCATCAAAGGGGTCACCAAAAATAGTCTGCAATCATGAGTCAATCACCAACCATCAGTCATACTGTTAAAATTTTTACTCTGATAACTGTGATGTCAACAGTCCTGCTACGATCACTTCACTACTTCAATTTCATTGTTCACTATTGTTTTAACTTCACTGCGCTGTATTTACTTTATAAAGACACCGCTAATTATTCCGGTTTCAAACAATAGCAGCATCGATAGATCATCAATAAAATAATTCGTAACGTCAGCAAACGTAAACCTCTACAAATCAAAATCACCTTTACAAGTTCATTCGATCGGGCAATATAAGTTCTTCCTTTAAAACAAACATATAAGTCATATAAACAAATAAACATATAAGTCATTAGCTTCTCTAGATTATTCTAGGAAATTTACAATGAGTACTATTTACTGTAAGGCCAAAATTGTGAAAATGACAATAATTATTGATAACATCACTAAAAGCAATAAACAAGCCAAATCATATGGCAAAGGAATTTGAATTCAGCATTGGTAAAGATAATAAAAAGCTGTTTCAGTAGTATTCTTAACTGCAATCATTTAAATAATTTGATAGTAACTTCTGAAAATAGTTGTAAAAATTACAAAAGGCAGGATGAAACGTAAGATTTATACGTGAAGCACGTCTAGTGAATGCATTAGTTCAGAATGCGACGTAAGATTTATGAGTGAAGCACGTGTATTGACATTATAGTGAATGTATTGTTACTATTATAGTTAAAGAGATCAAGTTAAGTAGAATAAAGTAATAAACCAGTGGTCCATCTTACATTTTACTCCATTATTAGAGAAGACAAAAAGACGACAAATAACAAATGTCAATTTTGCGCTAATGCAAAACGTCGGCCAACCGTGAAACAATTCGGCATTTGTGGCGGTGTTTGTTACTGCGATAGTTGCGCATACGGGACTTCAGTGCTGACTTTAGCAAATCTTACTTATACTTTATTTAATCTAAAAATTTTTTAGTAATTATTTAGTATGTTTATTATGTTGCTTTTTTCTTTACTTTTTTTCTAATTTGATGCTTATGTGTTTAAGGGTAACACATGTCAAACGCAGGAAGTACGGAGATTGAATTAAACAATCTAAATGAATGTCCATCCAAGGTTTGCTCTAGTTTTACAATGAATGATCGAAGCAATGAGCGGAAATTAATCAATACAGCAAGTACATCTTTACTGATTTCAACCAATGAATCACAGGTTAGTTATTATTTATGCGTTAAATACTGAAATGAAAGTGTAGTCATTTTATTAAATTTTCGATTAATTACTGCATGTATGTTTTGGACTTGTTCCGCTTCATGTTTGCTTATATTGTGAATAATTTTAAATAGTTTAATTCTTAGCAAGCTGAACGAAGTGACATATCGGAAGCAGATTCACGATTGGTTCTGGAATGTGAACGTTTCTTAATGCAAAATGATCTAAACAAAAAAAAGGAAGAAAATAATGAATATGAACCGAATTCGATCCATCCATCATTGACTGAATTTTTTCAGAATTCCCGAATTGATGCATTCGGTTTCATACGAAATTCCAACAATATGTTAGTCTTCATTAATTTTTTCATGTGCTGTCATCTAGAGTTATAATGCATGTGGTTGACTTACATTATATTTTAGCTACTAAAATTAATTCATCATAGTTATTGATTAGAATTTTTGAGCATTTGCCAATTGTCCTAGTTAATTTTGCAAGCCGATGGCTAATAGATTGTATAAATCTTAAGGAAAATGCATATTTTATGGAATAAGAGGAAATTTATAGATTGTTTCAGAAATATTGCGCATATTCGATAAAATATTTGTCTAATCAGAATAACTGAATTGACTTTTACAGCGAAAAAGACCGTCACTTTTTGAATCGATGCATGTGAAAGTTATCTCTGCATGTGAAATGAAGAGAGAAGAACATGCCTTTGAACGAAATTTTAAAGTAAAAATTGTGGTTTGGCTATCAGAGATATCGCGTGCTTATTTCAGAAATCATGAAGGTAGAGTAAATTTGAAGACGCTACGGAAGCGCGAGAAGAAATGGTTGCATATGCTTACAAATTGGTCTTATTTCATGGATAATAAATATGAAAAAGTAAAGAAACGTTGCAGAAAAGGTATACCTTCGTCATTACGTGGCCGAGCTTGGAAGCACTTATGCGGTGCCACATTCCATATGGAATTTAGTGCAAATAAACACGTTTTTGAGGTCAGCAGTTTTTCCATTTCACTGCTTTATAGCTATTGGTTGAGAAATCCAAAACAGAGGATATCTTTAATCAAAAATTAATTCTGCTTTGTCAAGCAAATTTATAATCAGTGTAAATCTTATAATCAATTTATAACCAAGTTTATAATTTTGGATTTCTCAACTAAATCATTTTTTACTATTAGGATGTGAGTGATCAGCCAGGTGATCCTCGATGGATTGAGGATATTAAAAAAGATTTAAATCGACAATTTCCAGAACATGTCATGTTTTCTCGTGTTGGACCGTATGGAAAAGGAGGGTATGTTTCGTGATGATCTAATATGCTAGCTTCATCAATAAGTACATTTTCATCATTAAATTTTCTTTTACTGCTATTCCATATGTTTTCAATTTCTCATTTACGGTATTAGTTTTCTACTGTAGTTATTCGTTGTATTCATAACAGGATTGAAATTCATATTTCCTTGTTCACTGTATTATTTTTATATGTTGCAGAAAATCAGATTTATTTGAATTACTTAAAGCATACACTATACTACATCCTGACGAGGGTTACTGTCAAGGACAAGCTCCAGTTGCTGCTGTTTTGCTCATGCATATGCCATTACGTGATGCTTTTTACTGTTTTGTACAGATCTGTCACAAATATTTGCCAGGTTACTATAGTGCCGGTCTTGTACGTTTTTTTTTTGGAAATTTTCTTAAAAATTTATTTAGTTATTATATTTCACATTTTTTCGCTTTATGCTGTACACTGACATACCAGGGAATAGTGTCAGATATATGCTTTATTTCAAACTTACTTGCTCGATAAATGTCTAAAAGATCAAAAGGAAGGGATTATATATGTTCATAAACTAATAAAGTAAGAATAGTTCGAAGTAAATGGTTTCGATATTCGTGAAAGCAATATAATCTTGAATGTTCAATAATTGTTTTAAATAATGTATCATTTTACTGTTGCTTCTTATTTTTTCCTTATTAGTCTTTTAATAACATTTATAGGAGGCTATACAAATAGATGGCGATATTTTATATCAGGTACTGAAGGACAAATCACGCTTTAGTTATAGGCATTTGGTTCGTTCGTTTTTTAATATTAAAATTATATCAATTATTTTTAATATTAAAAAATTTTTGTCAGGAATTTTTATGAGGAAATTTTTTTTTTAATTTATATTTTTTTTTAAAGAAAAAACATCGCGTCGAACCCGTACTTTATATGGTTGAATGGTTTATGTGCATTTTCTGCCGAACTCTTCCATGGCCAACAGTACTTCGAGTATGGGATATGTTCTTTTGCGAAGGTTATTATATGAGAGTTTTAACTTCTCTTTATTTAATGAATGTTTTAGATAATTTAAGAAGTAAATGAAAGTTACTGCTGTATAAGTGGGTAATTAATTGATATTTCGAAGTTGCAAAGATAAGTTGGATATAAAGAAATGATAATCGTATCATTATAAATAGGAGCATATCAGTACTGCCTTATAATTCACATTAAATGATTTTTGAATATGTTTAACAAATATTTAACTTATCGTTATTTCAAAATATCAATTTCAAGTGTTTTGAAATAGGAAGTACGACTCATATTTAATAATTATTCTATTGTTCATCAACAGTTGCTGTTTCTACATAATTATAGATATATATTCACCGAAGCTTTCAATTTTAAATGTGTTATTGTTTATTAAAGATTACCATTTTCTCATTTCTAGATAGACTGGATTATTATACATGTATGGATTTTCAGGTGTTAAGGTACTGTTCAAAGTAGCAGTGGTTTTATTTCGCCACGGTCTTGGTACAAATAACCAATTAAGAGAATTTAATGACTTTCATTCGATTGTAACACGGCTAAAAAATCTACCTGAGAAGATAATGACTGAAGATTTCCTTATTCCAAAGGTATCCAAACTTCATGTAATCTTATGCGAGTTATATATAGAAGAAGGAAGTTTTACATTTTTTTCATAGTTTCGCTGCATTTAACCCGTAATTTTTTTTCCAAAGAGTTCCTCAGAAAGAGGAAGTGATTTCAGGTGATCGATCTCGACCTGGGCGACTTTGAATTGGAGAGGACTCATTTTAGAATTATGAAAACTAGACAGCTACGATTGAATCCGAATTAATTTATAACCCTAATTTCACTCTCTCTCTTTCTATACCTCGTTTTCATCTACGCATAATTATCAAATAATTGAAATCAAAAGGGCTGCATCGGCCGGGAATCGAACCCGGGCCGCCCGCGTGGCAGGCGAGCATTCTACCACTGAACCACCGATGCTACACGGCACATGCAAACCTGTTTGTATCAATCCTGTGACAGAATGTGTTTGGCGTTATTGTAATGGTAGTAATAGTAGTAGTTTAATAGTAAGTAAACTTTTTCATTTGTAGTAAATAAGGTAAGAAAGCTTTTTATATTGCAGTACTATTTATAGTAGGTAAGCTTTTTTTGGAAAGTAACGATGTTTTTGTATGATGTGATTATTGTTTAATTGTAGTATTGCAAGTTATTTCATGCAAAAATTCCATTTTTCAATCATTGAATTCACTTCACTTCATTTCACTTTTCTTTGAATTTTGGTACTAGTGCTCTAGATGTTACAATTATGAAGAGAAATAGCCTCATTTCACTTATTATCATTTCTTTTAGAGAGATGATCAGATATATCAAATGCTTATTAGTTCTATTCAAATCTCAATCATTCATTATTTTGTATTTTTGTAATCATCATTGTTTTCACCAATTATTATTACTGTGCTTTGATTTAGAGTTTTGGAGGATAGTGTGATGATTTTTGTGAAATTTATACGATATAGTAGAATAAGGTTGTAGTTAAAGAGAAATCAGCTTATTCGGGAATCATGAAACTTGCGTTAGTTGTGATTTAATTGAGGAATAGATAAATTTTAAGGTGTTTTTATATACATATCGATTCACCATGTACATTCTGTTTAGAAAATATCGTGGTAGAATGACTGAGACATTTGCAAAGTTGTATTTTTTCATAAAAGTAGAAAACGATGGAGCAGAATGTAGAGAATAACTGATATAGGCAGAGGACAACTATACAACTGATAATTTATGTGCCTATATTTTTCGTCCTGCCTTGCTTGTGCAATGATTGTTGATTAACTACTATGATGATTTCACATGTTCTACTCATCACTACTCTAATATTTAATGATTAATTCGCCCGGAAATGTTTATTCTTAGATTTCTTTTTCTTTTGATTTACCTTATTTGTTTATATTCTAAAGAATTTGTTAAAAAACTACAACACTTCCAACAAATGAACAGTTCCTTCAGAAAGTCTTCTAATTTTCATGTAGTTCCTGAAACTATAATATTTGAAATATTCTTTTACGTTATTTTATAATTAAAAGGATTTTAACGTGTAGATTTTACGGAGTGTAAAAGCAATGGGGGGGAGAGGCGGGAGATGGTAGTACCGTGGTCGTAAATAAGATTTGATGTGATGAAGGAAGAAGTGTTGCATAGCGGGATAGGAAGGAAAGAGTATAGGGAAGTTGGAGGAGCAGGCGAGTGGGATAAATGGCAGAGTAGGTAATCAATTTTTGCGGTTCTTTTAGTGGAGGTTAAAATTGAATGAGTGGTGGGTAGGTCAGGGGTGATGGGTTTGGTGGTCAATGTGTGTATGTGTGTGTGTATGTGTGTGTGTATGTGTGTGTGTGTATGTGTATGTGTATGTGTGTATGTGTGTGTATGTGTGTGTGTGTGTGTGTGTTTATGTGTGTGTGTGTTTATGTGTGTGTGTGTGTATGTATGTGTGTGTGTGTGTGTGTGTATGTATGCGTGTGTGTGTGTGTGTGTGTATGTGTGTGTGTATGTGTATGTGTGTATGTGTGTGTGTGTGTGTGTATGTCCACTTGTTTCATTCTGTTATTTTTGTAGAGTTTAGATGTGAGACACTTCATTTATTTGCATTTCTTGAAAATAAATTATTACGTTTGATTATTACGTGTAATACGTGTATATTTCGATACACAGTAATAACGTGTGGTACTATTTTTTTCACCTAAGCATGCGTAAGATTTTTTATTTCTCATCAAATCGAATAACTATATTTACTCTCCATATCTAGATCATGATCTTTTTTTCTTTATCTTAACCTTGATCTTTCTTTTTCCTTTTTTCTGTACGGTCGTAATTAATAATTTTTTTTTTCGTGAAAAAAACTCTTCATCTTTTGTGTAAATATGATTTCATTGAGGAGAAAAAGCAAAAAAGGGATTGGAAGCGAAAAGAAAGATATGAGATTAGTCCATTGAGTCGAGTAGTGTCATCCTGTATGGCATAATCGTATTAGGAGATTTAAAATGTTTCAAATAAAGGATTTAATATTTCATTGATTTTTCTGCATTACAATAGAAATCGGGTAGTTTGAAATGAATGATACTGCTATATTTAATCGTTTTATAGCTTGCGCAATTCACTGCTTAATTGATTAGTGACATATTTTCGTTCGAAAGCAACAATCAGAGTGTGTTAGATAGTTAAAACATTAACAAGTTGAATAATTCGGAATTGAATTGATAAATCAGCTAGCTGATTGTGGCTTTATCTGAAGTGGTACTTACTGCTGCTGTATTGACATAATTATATTAATTAATAAGCGATAAGGATACGCATTATGCCGCACAAACTTCAGAATGAGGTAATATTTGCATTTCTTTACTGTTGATCAAAATTTGCAATGAATTTTCAGTTTGCATTTCTTTACTGTTGATCAAAATTTGCAATGAATTTTCAGTATCTTGAGAATTAATTGTTACTACTTACCGTAGTCATTTTCACGGTTGCTGTTTATATATACTTCCAACATAATTTTATTTTTATTTTATGTATCACCATTGCTGAATTTGTTAAAAATATTAATAAGTTGATTGATCATATAGTATTACTTCTATACTGTGGATGTATCCCACAAGTTTTTACAGCACTAAGGATTTTGTTAAATCTTTTCTACTGAAAGTTTTAAAGTTTTTTGTGGAAATAAAAAATTTCAAAAACCGACCGAAATTTATTTTTTAGAATATGTATGAAGTACGAGGAGTGTATGCTAATCAAGAGCTTCTGGTACTGATAACGAAGATGATTGTAAGTTGTTTAAGAATTTATCCCATCTAGTATTTAACTGATTTGGTCGCCTGTTATTGAAGCTTTGGAAAATATGCTAAAATTTGCTCTTTTCATATAGGATTTCAGTTGCTCTTTTCATAGAGGATTTCATGGAAATTTCGAACCAAGAAAAAAGTGGGATAATCAAAATCGCAACAAAAATATTGTTGATTTTAGGGTAAGGAAGTACTGCTTGAAACTCGTGATGGATTGATATTTGAAGGAATATTTGCAGGATGCTCTCCGGATGTGAGTATTTCTTTTTGTAGTTATCCGTCGTTTAATTTTTTAATCGTATGTGGATGATAAAGATGTTCAGCTATTAGCCATTTCAGTAAATATATTTGATAATTTGCAGTTCGATGTTGGCTTAAGATGTGCGCATGAAGTAGTTCCAGATGAACAAAAGAATTTGTTACCTCATAAAGATCAAATCATCGAGAAACTTCAGTTTGAAAGGGATTGTGTTTATAGCATGGGAGCAAAATATCGGGACGAAAAGCGAATTGAAGGTTTTCTTTCATAATCAATAAGCTATTAAGTTATACGGTTTTGTTGTAGTAGATGGAAATGATTTTAAAAATGCAACAAATTCAAGGATTTGCTACGGATCGTGAATATGCGGATCAAAGTGGTTCTGTGGCAGATATGGAACTCCAGGTATGGGAATCCGAAGATGATTTTGATAATAGTCTTCTGTTAAATGATGATCAGGAAGATGGTTGGTCTGTTGAACAAATGTTCCAGGCGAATGATGTTTTGGGAGTCAAAAGCACATTTGATGAGAATATGCCCGAATATGCCACGTAATTTCTTTTATTTTTTATTTTTGTATTTTACCATTCTGTCGATTACGTTTTTTTTTTACAGGATATCACTATTACGTTGACGATTGCTAGAATATACGGAAGTGCATGGCATTTTTCTTTATTAATCTGTTGTTTTCCTTAAATTTGAGGGCTGATGTGCAGGGTGATGCGGAAGATTTTAAGCGAGCGGAACGGATTGCACAAGAAATCAATAGTAGCAGTGCAAGCAGGGCGCGTGCACAGTTGGAAAATGATGATGAAGAACGCGATTTAGAAAAGGAACCATCGGAATTTCAAATACAGCATAGTGGTCGTAAAGCATCCGGCACAGGGTAAAAATACTTCCTCGAAGATTTATTTGCAGTAAGGTAGATATGGAGATAAGAGAAATAAGAAAATGTTGAGATGGTTTACTTTTCTCAATGAGTACCGTTCGAAAAAATGCTTTTTATGGCTTTAAAATTAATCACTAGTGAATAGTTCTAGGTTATCCGCATTGTATCCTGTTAAGAGCTCTTCGATAAAAAGGGGATCTAATATCTATAATCCATTCAGACGTGGCAGCTATTCAGGGAGTATTCGAGATAGAGGCATGAACGTGAACAGAGGGTCATCAAACGGAAGACGGTCGGAAGGTATGTCGAATGCAGGAAGAGGTATGGTAATCTTTCTCGGTGTGTATTACTTTTAGACGAGAAAAATTAACTTCATATTCTCTAAATCTATGTAATTTGATGCGTTCTCCATTATTTTTTGTTAAGTTTGTTTTTTGTCAAACATTATATTTAGGGCGTGCATCGTATGGATCAGGTGGTGGCTCATCTCGTTTATTTACAAATTCATCAATGGGTCACGGAGTACGGCCTCAAACTTCTGTCGGATCAGGGCCTACTTCGCGTTATGCATCTAGTGGTATTTTGGAGAGACCGACTGCACAGGAATTACATATGCAGTTTGGTCGTATGTTTATTTATGAATATTGTCATTTGAATATTAGCTTTAATGCAATATACTTCTCTAAATCAAACTAAACAATTCTTATGATTGCGTTATACTCAGGAACGGAACTTCGAGACTTCAGATATTAATTTAAAAGGAATTTATTATTTTGTGGTGAAGTTTCTAGACATTTTCTTATTTCTTTGTAGACCTACTTCTTTTTATTCACTTATTCGTCGGTGGTTCCGTCATTTTCCCGTGCTTCTGTATAAATCATGAACATGTTATATTCGCTATTTTGTTCCAGCTAATCGTTGTATTGCAGATTGGGTTCGACGTGGTGAAAGTTCAGGCTCTTCTTCAACTACGGATGGTATAAGAGGTGGACGGCGATCGGAGCAAATTATTGGGAATAGTACAAGAATTTATGACCATCGTTTGATGACTGGTCAACATGAAGGACAACCTACACGTGTTTATTTATTTATTCATCCATTTATTTACTCATTTATCAGTATTTTAATTGCAGTTTGATTTTAAAGACACAAGATGAAGGTAAATGATTTCTTTATTATCTAAATGTTCGTAGTAGCTTGAGTGCAAGTTTTGCAGGTGATGAAAATAAAAATTTGCATTATTCGAATACATCAAATTGTATGGGTGGCGCTTCGCGGCAACAACCATCCAAGCAAACAGAACGGGTCAGAAATTTAAAAGAATTTCATCAGAATTTCAACAGCACTTTCCAGCCATCTCATTCCGTGCATAGCAGTGCAGATGATGTTCAGGTCCGTTGTCATAACTCATCGAACGGAAATGAAACTCCTCAAAACAATTATGGATTAATTAAGTGATTTACTAGATGGCATTGGATATATGTTCAGCAGGTCCTTACCAATAGACATATACAATTAAAAATGTTCAAGAAGTCTAAGGAATATTGCACAACATGTTGAGACTTTTGTGGAGATTTGATGTAATATAATTAGTATAAGACGCACATCATTTTAGCGTGCAAACACAGTGCAAGGGACAACAACATCTGTAGTAGCACCAAGGCCGATTAATAATGCTTGGAATAAAGGACCTCCTCCTGGCATGCGAGCTTTATCTTCGTCGACACAGATAACCTCTAATCATCGTCCAGGTTCAATTTATTCATACTTTTTTGCTTAGTTTTCGTTATACTTCGTTTGCATAATTTTTCATATAGAAGCCAGTGCTCAAGATTAACCGGATTACAGAAATTTCATCTGGTAGAGATGTGGAAACAGCAGCACCTATAGTAACAACAGCAGCATCATGTCCACCATGTTCAGATCAACGACCACAACAAGGGGTTGTCAAGGCCCGAGGATCTGTACAGGCAGCAGCTATTTCTGGTGGCTGAATTAATTTTGTTGTTGTAGTGATTCTTTAGCTCTGGATTTCATCTATTCCGCATCTACTTCTCAACTATTATAAATAAATAAAGTATGCGGTTCAGTTCCAGGTCGCTCAGTAACAACAGATGTAGCATTAACAACGGTTCCGGAATGTCGTCCAAACAGACCAGTTCCCTCTATAATTCCTGGATCTGACACGGTATCGCCTAACACAGAAGCAACGGGAGTTGTAGTTTTAGATGCGCAAACTGCGGTTGCGCCTATTATAACGCGCGAAATTCAACAAACTCATCAGTTGTCTGCAGCGGCATCATCGTCATCTATTGCACCTACAGATCCGACACCCAGCGCTGCAGTTACTGATACAGCGAAAGCGACTACAGCAAATTCTGTGACAACGGCCTCAGATGGGTAAGATTATGAAAATTTTTACGATGCTGTAACTGGTTTTAAGGCGATACTTGCGCAAAAATAAAGTAATAGCGACTAACAGTGGATTTCAGATTACTAGTGAATAATAATTATTTCATAAATGAAAAGAGAGAAATCATAATTGTGGAATTTCAGGAAGCATTTCGTTTGGAATCCAGATGCGCCGTCATTTGTGCCCCGCAACTTGACTAATTATCGAAATAATGAATCCCAAAGCCATCGTCCAACACTGCACAGTGTACGAACACCACCCGCTGCACCATTACCGCTCATGTCTACACACATTACCGGACCAGGACAAATTCAAGGTTTGGCTCTTGCCAATCCACAGGCTTTATCTGTTCAGGTGAACAATTTCAATGTTTCAGTGTTTCGAACTTTTCCTAAGTTATAGAATAGCAAAATCCGAATGACTTCCTATGATTAGTTTCCATTATTAATTATGAATTTTAATTAAGACAACTTTTCCGTTGTTATTGACTAAAATTTACTAATAAAAAAAAGTTATTTACTGAAATCATTTTGTCTCTCTTATTTAATAATTCAACATTTAAAGGTTCAGTTTAGTCAAGCAATAACAAAAATTTAAGTCTGATGGACAATGGCATTTTTAATAAAAATAATTTAGCTTCATTAATCACCATCATGTTGTAGAATGTGCCGTCAATTACGCATACTGGACCACCACAAATGTTTCCATATGCTCATGCTAGTGCATACGGTGCTGCAATGCCGGTTTATTATAACCCATCGGTTGTGCAGGTATATTCTGATTTCGAATCAAACTGAAATTTGCAGATGTTAATCTCAATTATTACTTAATATAAATTTATTCTTCACTCTTCTGGACTTCGTTGGGTGAACTTCAGCGAACTTTTCGTAGGAGAAAAAGGCTAGCATTACGAATATCGCGTAAAATTCTAGAGTACTCCAAGTGCCGCTGCTGCAACAGGAACTGCTGCAGCAAATGTTACGGGTGGTCCAATTGTTGCAAGTACTGCCGGTTTACCGATTGGTCGTCATGGACAAATGACTGGACAAACACCTTCAACTAATCGTCGGAATCAGCAGCAACAATTCATGCAGGGTGTCGCTGGTATGTACGTTCCTGGAGCTAATCAACCGTACGCCCAACAACTGATGTCACAGTATCAGGTCAACAGTTTGGATATGATGATTGTTTAGAAGTTATTTACAGATGGATAGTGTTATAATCTAAAATTCATGCTGCACGATAAAGAACATTTCAATAGAAATTGACAAGAAATAGATAGATGTGCGCCAAATTTTTCAAAGTTATAAATTTGAGGAAAATTCACATAATTTAGTACTTGCTGAGTTGCAGATTGAATTCTGTTTAAGTCTTCATCAAATCATATATCAGTGTTATTCAAATTAAACATTTTGCATGTTTAAATTTGTCTCACAATTTGTTTCGCATATATTTAACATATTAAATATACTTTAATTTTTGTTTTCTGATATTGTTGATTTTTTTTTAGATTCCATATTTTGCACCATATCCATCGCAGCTCTCAGTTGGAGCTTCATCTAATATGCCACCACCACCGATACCACCTCCATCGACAAACGCAGTACTCACTGCTCCTCCACCTTACCAAATTATACAGGTGAATAATATAGAAAGCAGATATTTGAGCTGCTGTAGTTAATGACAGTATCATTTGTAGTATGTTAAAAAAGAGTGAAGTATATGAAAGAGTACACATTGTTTAATTATTTCAATGCAGATTAATACTGACATGTATCATTTGCATAGCTTGCAATAATCAAAACCGATTTGAAGTGGCAAATATTTTGAATTGAATGTCGAATATTTTTCATGTCAAATTTTTCGTTTATCGAAAAAATTCTTCAGGCTCAAACCCAATCGCAGACTTTTCCGCGACAACTTTATCAAGGCGATCATTCCGTCGTATGTTTTGTTGGTTTCAGTAGTACAGATGTTGAGATGAACAATCATTCGATTATATAATAAAACTAATATTTTTCAGAACTACATGATATCACGTGTGCCGCAGTCTCATCCAGCTATAGATTATACTGGTAAGTGCAAGAAACATAAATTGATGCATAGTAATCAATCTTTTGTCTTGTACTATTTCAAAATAATTATTATCAAATTTGTTATTGCAGTAAAACAAATTGAAAAATTCCTGAAAGATTTACCCATACTGGAATCTGCTAAGTTTTTGATCATTTAAAAAAAAATTTATTGCTTATTATTTCTAGCAACAGCATCAGCACAGCAGCAGCTGCATCAAGGATCAAGTGCTGCTTCAAGTAATGGAACAGGTTCAAACGGGCCTAACAGTCAACCGGCAACACCTGGACCTGTGGTATCACCTCCTCAGGTGAGTAAATGTCATTACATCTTGACAAACCATGTAATTTGATCAAATGTTTGCTGTGAGTTGTGCGGAGTTTTCTGAAGGTTTTGCTTCTGACCTATATGAGCAGTAGAATAATTTTCATGTAAATCTCAACCATATAAAATTGTGATATTGCTTCAATATATCATAATATATATTTGTGGATGCTGTTTTGTTCACATTCTGGTAATCGTAAGTTGATAGCAAGCCACTATAATTTTCGGCTCTAAATAATTTTCCAGAATCATCACATTATCGAAGTAATTTCCAGAATGTCAAATTTTTGTGATAAAAATTATTTTAACCGATTTTTCAAGTTGCTTAATATATTTGGGTCACTAGAGCAATTTTTTATACTTCGACCGTTGTAGCATTGTCTACAGTTCATCACCAGTCTAAATCTTTTTAATGCAACCCGTCAATACGGTGAGACTCAGCCGTTATTTTAAATAATACAAAAGATTAAAAATGGTGCATGCTTGTGAGTATGTGTATGCGTGTGTAATTATGAGTGTATGTGTCTATGTGTATACGTACGTGTACGTGTCTGCGTATGCATATGTGTGTGTTTGCGTGTGTGTGCATGTATATGTATGTAAATTTATGTCTAATGCACTGAATGTATCAATTTTTGTTATCCACTCGATAACATATCCTAATTTAATCCGCTTTTGTTCACTTTGCACCGTTCAAATAGGTACAACAGCAGTCAGCATCATTATCACAGTATCCACAATCTGGAACGCCGCAATCGCCACATACTCTATTTGTTCCACTTCCGCCGGGGGCAGTTCCATCAAATGCACAACCACACGTGTACGTCCAAGCACCGGTTTGTTGTTTGCTTGTATGTTCATCTTTCATTCTTCTGGTTTGTTAGCCTAAAGCAGTGTTACGTTTCAAAAGATCATGATAACAAATAGCATGATTCAAATGAAGCGTTGAATGAATTTTATGAATGTCAATTGTATACAGACTGACGTTTATAGACAAATGAGAAATTCTACAAATATTTCAAAAGAAGGGCGGATTTGTGACTAGGAGTGAGCATTCCAAGCGGAACTTAAAGATAGCGTTCATTACATCATTTAATGTTTTGATCAGATATTTCAGGATGAATCAACTGACTGATTTAGGTCCGTTTTTTTTAAATAAGAAATATGTTGAATTTTGTTGGATTTGATAAAAGCGTTTGATTAATTGCTAGGGCAGAATATTTATTGATAAGATCTCACAGATGAAAATTTCATTTGCATGTTTTATTTTTTTCAATAAAGGTGACTGTAACCGCAACGTTCACCTGTGCAACTATACGTAAGTGAATAAAGTCGTGTGAACTGATTTCGCCAAATCCGAACTTTCTAGTAACTTTTCAATTGAAAGATCTTTAATCATTGCTAGTATTATTCACTTTATTTTCCTTCAAATGAAAATAGATTCAAGCAAATGAATCGATACAAATACGAAAAGTCACTATGATCCATTCGTTGCAGCAGTTTCCGTTCATTGCGTCTGGACAACCAGGTTTTGTGATGGCGTATGGTCCACAACCAGTTGTTGTTCATCCATCTGTCGCAGTATCAGCAGCCCATGTCCCTTTTTCACAAGCACATCAAACTCATACACAAGTAAGGGTTTCACTTTATTTCTTGCAGTGACTTAATTGATCAGGATTGCAACTTTCTCTTGATAAATCTTTTTACTAGATGACATCCCGTCCCTGTGGTCAGGTCCTCTCTCCAGTTGCTCTATTTACAATGGAAAAACTATAACACTCTAAATGACCGTCTGATCTTTTTTTTGTTATTAAAATAATTAAAAGCTTCGCGTCACTGCGGAAAAGTTTATCAAGGACGAGGATATTAATGGTTATTTCGAATATATGGCATTTCAGCCAAATATGTTCGAACAATTTCAAGGAGCAGTTGTTGAAACGGCTGCTTTGCAACAACCTCAGTTACCGAGTACTTTGGGTCATCAACCTTATGTTGCTGGTGATCAGTTTTACGGTCATTACATACATCGTAAGTAGGCTGAACTCCTTTCCTCAAATTAAATTAAGAAAATAAAAGATTAAAGAGATACGTACTGTTTTTGAAAAAACAAAGGACGGGAAATTAGTTAACGAAAGTAGAAACTGATTTGAGGATTGATTTCGATTTTCTGAAATTTCACTTCAGCACAGCAACAACAGCAGGGAATATTCCAGCAGCAACAGCAACAGCCCCCACCACCGCAACAACAACAGATAGTAGCAAGTAATGCGGGATCGATACGCCACAGTTCAGTAAATACCGGGACTGGCGGTCCACCGCATCAGCACCAAGCTTTTCAGCCTGGTGTTTCTCAAAACAGTTCTGTCCCACCAAGTGGTCAGTATTGGAAGTTATTTGGTTTTAATTGCTTTTATTGCACTAAAGAAATACTTTTTTATTTAATGAGTTTCTATATAAAGCAAATTATATAAAAATATTTAGCCTCAAATATTTCTTAAATTAAATTTTCTTACATTGATTTCAATCAATATAAGGCCGAAAGGTTGAAATATTTTTTTGTGAGATATGGCAGGAATTGTTTTTTGTTAGGGACTGATCATCATCTATTTCTACTACTACTAATCCATTGAAGTGAAATACTCATAAGGAATAAATCTTTTCTGAAGTAGACGATTTATGTTGTTATCGGCTCGCCATGTTTATCAATTTCCAAAATACTTTTTGGATATCAGTTCTGATTTTTCGATAATCTCCAACTTTTCTGTCATTTCTACATTCTTAAGTAAAATTCGGATTAAAGTTATTCATGATAATAAGTTCGAATGTTTCAGATTCTAACAACTGACTGTCTCTCCTGCGTTACGGTTATTGCATCAAGATATGCTGTGAACTATCGCTGTCTTGGGTTTCACGTTTAATTTGTTCAGAGCCATTCAGAGAAAATTTTGGATATCTCTTTTGTTGTCTGAGTATGTATTTTTCGTTCGATCTGATCACATATCTTATTCAAAAACGTATAGACGCATTTTTCTAAGAGAAGCTTCAGACATGCGTTTAGTAAATTGCAGATTTTCTTTATGCAGAAGAGACAAAAACATAGGCTTCATTAGGCTGCTGTAATCTGTTTCTTTAGTATGTTTGACTCAATTTCTGCTTTTTATCTTTTGTAAAATTTTTAAACATTGCTTCTTTATTAAGATCTGTACATATGATCTGCCATTACGATTTATCCCATCTTTAGTATGCTGTATGTTTCTTTTGTTCATTCGCTTATTCTTTCAAATATGTTTTGGAAATTTATAACGCAAACTCCATCAGTTTTTCGTTTTTACGAAATAAGATTTCGTTTTCAATCAACAGGCTTATCTTTTTTCCGAGTCTTCCATTCAGTCCTTTTTCTCATCTTAGGAACTCATGAATTAATGTGCTGTTATGTATGAAGTTTAGACAGTTTTGCTACGGGTTGTTTCCTCGCTTTCTTTTTTTCTTTCACATTATAAGATCGTAATTTTAAATTTATATTAATTTTTTTCCGGACATTTTCATGTTGAAAACTGGAGGAAGCGAAAGAAAGGGAAAAGGTTTTTCACATATATGATATAACGTGTCTAATTCAATGATTTATACGAGAAGTTTAAGTACTTTGTTGCATACCGTAAAAATTTCAAATTTAAAATCATTTGTAAAAAATTATCTTCTAAAAAATCTAGCAATGAAGCTTCATTGTTTTCGTGAGCGAAAAAACGGTTGAGGTGCATACTTAATTACTTTTCTCATTTTAATAGTAGTTATGTTCAAGGACGAAGGGACAGTGAAGCAAGAGATCTACTTTAGTATTTTGCAAGCTCAAGTGATAATTCACCGAAATAAGTGGTACGAATGAGATGAAGGGAATGGTTTAGGTTTCAATTTCACTCAAAGAGAAAGTATATCATAGAATTTGGATTTAACCTATTATAGTTTTCGAGTATTCAATTTAGATTTGAAGCTTTGTTGTTTCTAATGAAATCACGATATCATTTCTCTTGATTGCTATTATGATTTCTAATATTCCCGAAAATTTGACAGTTATATGTGAGATGTATTTAAGAAATAAAGATGAGACACAAAAAGTTCGTTTTTATAATGCGCAGTTCAAATTGATATCGTTGAATCGAATGGTATCAAAATTATATTCAGCAGGTCACACTAGTTTGGTAGAACATGCCGGATTTTGGAGATTTACGAATGAGTTTGTTCGTAAATAGAGGGAAGATGGAAAGTTGAGAGTGTAAATTGGATGGGAAATCGGTAAATTGGTAACTGGAAAAATAGCTTTAGGAGAGAGTGAATATTCAGTAATGGAATTATTGAGGCTTATTTGTCTAGTAGTACCTAATAATTGCTCTCGTGGTGCTACACCCTTCCATTAAATAAATTTATATATACGAGCAAAAGATTACTTTAACGTTACGATAAATGTTATTTTAAATTGGCGAAGTTGTAGATGAGTTTAAATTTATTCTGCAAATTTAGGTATATTTTGGATAACTCAAAAATCAAAATTGAAAATTCGTACTATAATGAACATAATTTTTCGATATATGTATGGATGGTTGTCAGGTATTGCTTGAAATATTGGAAGGAATAGTTTTATCAGTAATTTTTTGAATTTACCTGCAACATTTTTATAGTATGTATTTTAAAAACTAAAATACTCTAATAAGAAAAATAATGAAGAAGCAAAAAAGTTCGAAGAAGAAGGAGTGATTGCATAGTAAAGAATTCTCTTTGCTTGCAGGATAAGCAAGAAATTTCCTGTCGAATGAGTATTTGTAAATTCTTCATCTCTAGTTGAATATTCACAGAATTAACACACTTTTGCATGGTATATATTCATTAAACATGCACAGTTCAAGTCATCAACTGACATTTCAGTAAGTTTATTTCATTGAATCAAAAATAACTATTGTAAAAATAAAAAAATATAGAAGAAAAGAAAATTCAAATTATTACTAGAAATTTAAGAGATCCTTTTAATTAAGATAAAATTAATTAAGGGAAATTTCTTGAATTTCAGACAAAAATCTGGCATTATTTACTTATTTCTTTATGTTTTACAAATACAAAGTTTTTTTTTTCTTAGGATTTACTTTAAACAAATTATATCTCTTACGTAATTAAAATCTGCCTATTTAATGATGATAATGCTTAAAGAAAGCAAGAATTATTAAAATTGTATATTTTTGTGCTTTATATTTTCTAACACCTGTTACTTGCTTATATGAAATACATAGGGAAGAATGGAAAGAATTTTTTGGAGAGCGAGTAAATTTGAAACGAATAGAAAAAGGTTGCTTAAATGGTAAACTTCGTGGTTCACATGTTCGGTCTATTATTTGGAGGGTTAGTTTCTTTCATTTATACATTTCTGAAAGTAAAACATATCAATTTAAACTTCATTAAATTCGCCACTAGTGATGAAATCACTTTCAATGTTTACATAAATAAAATGCTACATAAACAAATTTTAAAAATAAATATATTAAATAATCCATCTATATCTAATACTTAATTGTTAAATCTCATTAATTATCATTCAAATTTTATTTTTAGATATTGCTTCGTTGTTTACCTCTTGAACGAGAAGAGTGGTGCACGATTCTATCACGATCTCGTAATTCATATGATAAATTGAAATCTGAGGTCGGTATTTTGTGTATAGTCAAGGTGTAAATAGGAATAATATGGAATTCAGAAAGTTCCACTTGTGATTCTTTACAAAAAAAATGGATAGAAAATCCAACTTTTACTATTTCCATATTAAACAGTTTTTATTTTTGTAATGTATGTTATGTGCGGTATATATTTTAGAATGTTTCAGCATATTTATGATATTATCCAACTTTTTAGCTATTGACGAATCCACGCGAGAAAACATCAGGTTTGGATCCAAACGTCAGTAATCCGTTGTCACTTGGTGATGAGGTGATGCGTTTCATTGTAATTATTTAATTATACTTCTTTCTTTTATATTAAGCAGGTTTTTATTGATTTTCAGAATCCGTGGCAACAATACTTCAGCGATTGCAATTTGCGTGAATCTATAAATCGTGATGTAGAACGAACGTAAGTTTATATTTACATCTCATGAATTAAGTTTAAGTAACTTATTTCTAAGCAAATTTTTATTTAAGCTTTAAAAATTTCAAAAAAATTTTTTCCAGATTTCCAGAGTTGGAATATTTTAAAGACGAGAATGTGCGAACTATTATGTCAGATATTCTCTTTATATATTCGAAACAACATTCAGACATTTCTTATAGACAAGTAATTTAAATTATTGCATAAATTGTTATCATATTTAAAATTTTAAATTAAATGGCTTATCAAAATGTAATTTTTCAGGGCATGCATGAGATACTTGCAACGCTAATTTTTGTATTAAATTATGATCAACAAACATTTGCTCATCTTATGGAACAAAGCAGATTGAAGTAAGCGTATTGTGTCGGTTAACACTGTTTTTTCATTCGATTCATTGATGATGGAAGATAATTTTAAACGTCTTATGCAATTTTAAATTTTATTTTTTAGTTTATATATTTATAGTATATGTGCTTATCCATTGCATTTCATGTTCTACTTATATATAAATTTCTTATCTTTTAAATATAAAAATGGTTTATTAATTAATTTTTAAGTAAGGCATTTCTTCCATTCAGTAATTTTCTCGTGTAATTTCATTATAATATGCAAAATTTGAAATTTTATATCACTTTAATTATTTTAGAGAATTGCCGCCAGAAGAGTTGAAAATTCTGTGTGCCGTTAATAATAAAAATTTCCTTGAACATGACTCTTTGTTAGTTTTCATATTTTTTTGTTAATAATTTAATTTGAGCCTTAGATAATTTGAATTGGTTTTTTTCACTAATTTAATGATTAGCAATAATTTATTGAATATTTTTTTTTATTACTTTTCAATAAAATGCAATATTTTCATTCCTATATTACGAATAGGGAAGGTTGGCGTGAAAAACGTTGACAAACGTTTGGCTTAATGTTTAACAACTTTCCATGTTTTTTTTTTCCAAGTTGATCTTTTATTGAATTTTTATCCACAGTGAAATATTTACTCAATTAATGATGATGCTGGAACGATGGTACTTGGCGGGTGATGAAGAATATGTCGAATATTCTAATCGTACTTCGGGAAGTAATGGCAAATTAAGCTATTGTGTACCATTTGTTAGTCCAGATGATAATTCTGCTAATTCAAGAAATGAATTAATTATTAAGCTTCGAAGTATCATGAATGATATATTGGCAATAGTTGATCCTGAAATGCATCAGCATCTCTTGAAATTGAATATTTTACCACAGATTTATGGAATGTTAGTTAAAATTTATTTCCGAACTATCGTTTATGAACTAATTAATGATTTATCTTATCTCTTTTAAAATTACAAAAATCGTAACATCTATAGATTGATTTGTGTGGTCATTTATTAGCTATGTATAAGCTTTTGGAGTATTTCATAATAGTCCTTATGATCAAAAATCTTAGTTGAATAGTCGAATGTGTAGTAATCATGAATTTCGATTAATGTTTAGAATTACGGAAAAATTCGAAGTTTTATCCATTGAACTCTTTGCAGTCGTTGGTTGCGATTATTATTCGGTCGGGAATTTCCGATTCACGATCTCTTATTTGTATGGGATGCTATATTCGCTTTCAGGCCATCGTTATCTTTGGTTGACTATATTTTTGTCGCGATGCTCGAATACATTAGACATCTAAGTAAGTTTAGATAATTTTTTTTCAAACTTATTTCACAATATGTATTATTTTATGTATATGTAAATGCTATTATCTTTTAAATGGAAAAAAAAGTGTTCTAATCAGTTAATCGTTCACCTGTAATTAATTCATAGCACTCTGACTGTGTGATCATATTTTTAGTTATCAATGAAGACTATAGCACAACATTACAATATTTGATGCGTTATCCACCCGTAGCTGATGCTCATTCTTTAATTCAATACGCTTTACATATCAAATCTCCCAAAGTAAAATTTTTTCTAGAATACATTTTTTCTTATATAATTTTATACTATCTATGAATTATGTCATGTATTTATTTGATTCAAATTATTTATTTCTCATTTGTTTCTTCATCCGTACTTTTTGCGAGAAATTTTCCTCACTCTTCTAATTCTTGAATTATCAACCGTACAATTTAAAAAAAGCCAACTGATCTTTTAATTAACAGTACAGTCAAAAGTAACATTCACATTAAAGATTTTCGTTGTAGTTTAATCCTTTGAAATTTGCAGAAATTTGAAGTACCGCACACTCTTAATGTTACAAATTTCGAAAATATAACAGTTACTGGAATGGTACATCCAAATCGAACTAAGAGTACTGTTGAAATGAGGACTGCAATGGAAAAATTAAGACAAACAAATTTAGCAAAACAGCCGTTCTCATCATCAGGAATGATATTTTATAATGCTAATGAGAACAGACAGCAGCAACAGGGTGATGCCAAATCATTTGTTGCTAAAATTAAGGATACACTTTCAGATCGAAACATGGTTGAAAGAGGTGATCTGATAGATATAGAGCTTATTTATTAATCTTATTTCTAATTTAAAATTAAATTTAGCATTTATTGAAAATTAACGCAGAGAAATATTGGAATTTTAATTGTATAGTGAATTTAATCAGTGTTAAATGGAGACCGACCTACGTTTGCCATTTTATCATAAGTTGAAACTTTTATTTATAGTTAAAATCCTTCAGCTTTATTAGCAATTGCTATATTGTGGATAAAATATGAATATGAAAAATCAGGAAATCAAATCCCTTTGTTAAGCACCGTTTTCATTGCAGGACCGATTCGTCCACAAGTAAATTACAGCACAGGTGACCATGTCGGTATGAAAGCTTCAGACGAAGTTAGTTTATTATAATTGTTTTACTTCCAAAGATATTATTCACTTTGTTCTTCGTTTTATAGAAGCAATTGTTGTTTTTAATTGTCATATTTTCTGACTCAAATATCCAGGTAATCGGACTTTTACAAGAACAAGTATCGTGTTTGCAGTCAAGATTGAACGAAATGGATATGATGGCTGGTATAGTAAAGCAGAAGATTAATCTTGTGATCGGTATATTCAACATTTTTCTCGTATATTTTCCTCATAAGAAATATGAAATAATTGATCCAAAGAAATAAGAAATAATTTTTTTTTTCGGACTGGATTTGTTTTAGGAATGGAATTCATGAAAATTTTTCAGTTTGTTTATCAAATTTTTTAGAATTAGTTAAAGTTAAAGCATTAATAATATAAGCGTTAATAATATCAGGAGAATTAAAAAAGTGTGTCATTAGAGAGGAGTAAGATATTGCTGTAGAAATTAATGGTTGAATGTTTGCATTTCCATTAGCTGACAGTAATAGTTAGGATTAAAAGGATATTATGGGAAATATTTGAAGAATGATAATTGAATGTAGAAATCAAAATTTCTGTCAAAATAGAGGGCGAAATATCTATATAAGCATTCCTTGGTATCTTTTAACAAACAAATTTTTCTATTTTACTTTTTGCAAAAATATGGATTTTTCTCTTTGTGTTTGAATTATTAAATCAGTTTTTTCAGGTGAGCAACTTCCAAAAATAATTGGTAATGACGATTTAAAAGAACTAATGGGAAAAGAATTATGCTACATTCGATCTCAGATTGAAAATGCTGTACGATCGAATGCTAATCACGAAGAAATGACAGTTTCCGTACGACATACAGGAGATACGAAAAAAGTTGTCCATACTACTGCTGTAGAAAGTGATGCTATTGAAGTTGGGAATGAAGTGTATGCTCCGACAATCCGTCCATTCCCTAAAAGTTTCGGACCTCCTTCGATATTACGGCTTCAAACTTCTCGATTGGATACTGAAATGCGTGAAATAAGACCACATTCTATTGTTCAGTAACGCGCTCATAGTAGTCCAATTTCTACGTGTTGATTCATAATATGCTCTAAAACTATTCATTATTAAATATTGTCTATATATTCCTATGTTCAAATTTTGTTTAAATTCTTGATAAATAGTGAAATTGTTGTTTCTTAGGTAGTTTCTAATAATTACAAAGCAATTTTTCACTTTTATCATCATGATAAGGCTATTCAAATATATGTTGTTCTAAATTTTCAACTATACGCTGATATTTTTGATCATATGTTTTATCCAACATATCCATACTGTGATTTAAAACGTCTCTTTCTTGTAAATTTACTTCATTCTTTCATCTTTGTAATTCTTTTTTTTTCCTTCATTCATTTCTTTATTTTGCTTTCATCTTATTTGTTTACGAAAGAAAGAAAATTTCAATTTCAGCATTTAGAAATAACTATTTATAGATATCAGTCAAATTAATCATTCAGTAAAATCTGCTTAAATTTTATATTATATTTGCATAAATATGATATTAATTTTATATCACAGAATTATATTGCATTTTGATATAATTTCTTCTAAATCAGATAAATGTTAAAATAATCGATTAGTTATGGGATTTCTAAAACTTACATTAAAGTTTAGTTTCGCGACGAATACAAAAGTTTTTTTTTTTGTCCTACTCTTATAAAAAAGGATATATTTGAATTGAATAAGAATTAGAATCATTTTACTGGAAATTACTTTATCTTTTTTTGTCCCTCATCCTATCATTTTATTTATTACTTCTGTAATTTAATGATAACGGTTTTGCAAATCGTTCAAATTACCTTCAGCACTTCATCATTAGTTTATGATAAGACGATATACACATCATCGAATTCTACTTGTTGTAGCAGAAAAGGAGCCATAAATGACAATAGTAATTACTTCCAAGTACTTCATATCAATTGTGTCATGATAACAGATCCCTAATAACAAATATTGTCGGTCAACGGACAACTTGATGATGTCATTCGATTTAACTTGTCTGATACTACTTCCATTTTATCAAGTATTTTGTCTAGTCTGAAACAGACTAAAAATCATTTCTGTAATCATTTTTCGTGGACTTCTTTCAAATCAAAATTGAAGTAGATTTTTAAATTCAAGTAGTTCTCCGGAAATTTTAACATAATCACCAAACCATCTTCTGATAAGTGATCGAAAATTTTGACAAATATTTTTTCCACTTATGAAAAATACAAAAGATTGATTTCCGAATTCTTTCACTAGAAAAATATGAAGAAAAATATTGGGATGGAAAATTAATTTAAACAGAAATTGATAAATGAAGGAAATTGATCAGGCAAATCGGTTCAGAGTTCTCAAATCAGCCTGAACTATGCTGTAAACATAAATAAAAAGATAAATTCTTCAAGGGCTATGGCAAAGTTCAGTGGAAATATTGATATTGAATACCGAAAAAATATAAATAAATATTGAATAATGAAATTAGTAATGCTAATTCTAACAAATTAGTTTTCATTATTGAGTACTAAAGCAGTTTTAGGTAGTTTAATTAATAATTATAACTTCCATAAGCTATTTAAGCAATTTTTGTTCTTTTTTAAAAATTTTCTATCATTAGGTTTGCTATAATTCTTACTATTTTATGCAATTTTAGCTATAATTCTTTAGTTTTTACAGTTTTCAAGCTTTATATTTATATTTTATATTTAATTTTATTTTTAACTTCATTCATGATTTAAGGAAAATCAAACAAGTATAAGTATAATTTTGATTCCATATGTTTATCTTATTTCTTTTCAATTTTATTTATTTTATTTTTTAACGTTATTAATGATTTTAAGAAAATTAAAATAATTTAAGTATAATCAATTCAAATATAATTTTGATTTTATTTTTAATTAAATGATACTTAGCACTGTATACTGTAGATGATGTGACTGTGACATATAATAGAGGTTTTTATTTACAATAATTCACGATTAAATTAATATAAAATAAAGAATAAATTAGAAATTGAATAGATTTTTAAATATAAAATTAGTGAGTATAAGTAAAGTTAAATAATTTGAACAGTTTAACAAAATATACTTATGCATACGCCTGTAAGCATATATGAAAGTAATAAATTGCAAGTTTATTTACACGCTCCTGTGAAATATTTATTGAAGATAATTAATATTTATTAAGGTTAATTAACCATTCATCTGTCACTCTTATAAATTTATGATTCGATTTCTTAATTTTGCAGAGGTTATTGAGATATTATATAGCATGACATATTTCTAATAAATTTTATGATCATTTTATGATAAGTTACAATGTAGATAGCATTACAGTATCGTTTAACTGTAATTGTAAACAAAATCATTCCACGCCGTTTTTTTTTTTAATTTCTTAAAATTGAATTTAACTTTATAAGAATTTTAAATCGATGGGAAACTTTGTGAAAGGAGGAGCTAATTTTTCAACAGTATGATATATCTGATAAAT
>JABVXU010000685.1:0-26020 GCA_013365365.1 Cruorifilaria tuberocauda
AGAGATTGAAGACTAGGAAAGAAGTAAGGATTATTTATTAATTTCTTTTGTTGTTTTTTTTAATTCTCCTAAAAATACTTTAAATAAGTATGCTAATTCATCTATTTCCAATTTGAAAAAATTATCGTTTAAGGTAAAAATAGGAAATGTTGGCAAATTGTCCTCTAAACCTGCAACTTTTTTGTAAATTATTCCAAAGAGTTTCACTGAAGAAAGCACTTTGATCGAATTGATTGATAAATGATTATGGGATGTTTGGTTATTATTATTCATATATTATTTACAGTATTTTAGTATTATATTCGATTTATTCGTTACGTTTAATTTATACTTTCGTACGTTTGCCATGATAATGATTAATGCAGTGATTCGTTGATTCATGCATCATTATCATTTTTATCATCGTAATTTCAGGTTATAAAAAGAAAAAAAAACAAAGAAATAGTATTCGGATATTTGAAAATTTTCTTCGCTTTTTGGTATTATTGATTACAATTTTAATTTTTATACGTAAAACAAAGCTCATGTCATTCATCTTATTTATCAGTTTGTTTGAAGTATTTCCTGAATCATTCGATTATTCGCCTTCATTGTGATTGCCTTCTACATTCAACAAGTATTATTATCATTTACTGATATCATTGCTGTCATTTATCAAGCATAACACGTGAGCATATTACTGATTATACACGTGTTTTTTTTTTTGCTGAATTCCATTTGTCAAATAATGTCTTCAGTTCATGACGAAAAACCGCCTCCTCCACCATTAAGGTAAATATTTTTAATTAGTTTAATTTTTTTTTTTTTGTAGAAATCGAAACAAGAAATGATTTATATTCTATAAGTCTTTTAATTTAATTTTGAGCGTTTACGAGCAATGATGTACTGTTTTGAATTCTTCTAGAAGAAGGTTGTTATTTAGATTTTTGGAGAAAATAAGTAAGTGTTTTATGGAAGAGTATGTATTTTGGAATTTTAATTAATTGTCATGGTTATTAAAATTTTCCGAATTTTTTCGATATTCTGAAAGTAGAATGCATATGTTATTTTAAAGTACTTACTCTTAGTATAATTCTTATATTGAAGCATATGCTTCTTATATTTCACATCTACTGTCGGAAATTAATTTTGATATTTGATGTTTAAATAGGAATAATAAGAAGAGAGTTATGGGAGGACGAAAAATGGTAGTAGGTGGTAACATTCGTAATTTTTCTATACTGGCGGACTAGGTAACCATATTTCGTTGCAGAGATACTCGTAATAACTTTTCGATACCAACATTCTCAGTGAAATAATTCGTAATAGAGATTTTAATAAGATATGCAGAGAATATTCTCATTTTATGGAATAATAAACTGTGATGACTTATTTAGGGATTTATCACTTTTATCTTTAATTTATGTAGGGATAATATTATTTTTTTAGGTACAGTAGCAGTGCTTCCAATGCTTTTCGTGATCAATCTTTTGTGGAACTAAAGCCACTCCCGCGTGAACCCATGTCAAATTCAGAGCATTATGGATCTCTACCCGTTGCTAATAAGAAAACGAAGAAAAAAACTTTTGGTGGAAAAAGTAGGTTATTTTTCAAGTAGTTAGATTGAAGATCATTATCTTACTCTCAACATATGGAGTAAAGTTTCGATGATATGAGATGAAAAGATGATATTGCGCATTATGGAATCACTTCCCGAAACTTAGAGGGTTTTCTTAATTGAATTGCCTTTAAGTAAGTACTGGACGTTCTTGTGTTAAATGGTAGATCAGAATATCTTGCCTTTGCAGTATTTATCTTATGTTTGGTGAGCAGAGATTGAATAAAATTCTAGTCAAAATTCATGATGAAGTTGGAGTTGATTTATTTGATGAATTTTTTCATACATCTTTGTTTAAAAGATTGTTGCTTCAGTAAGGCATAAATTACTTTGAATTAGAGAAGAGTACTTCGGGTTCGATGTCAGGATCATATGTTAAGGAATTTTAGACAAGAGCATCAGATTATTTCGACAGATGATGTCTAGCTTTTCTCCACATTAGTTGGTTTTTCAGCAATAGTTTAGTGCAGTAATTCGAATTTAGGAACTAATTATTGCGCTTGCTAATATGTTTCAGGACTGTGCAAGATGGCGTTTATATTTCCCAAAAAGATATTTTTTCTCATATTAATAATCAGTATCAGATAGCAAAAGTTAATCAACTAACAGTATGTCGTTTGTTGTGTAATAAACAAACTGGAAGATAACGAAATATTTCTTGCAGAAAATAAAGAAAAAGAAAGGACAAGTGATAAACCTGTTATTTCACTACCAAGCAATTTTGAGCACACTATTCACGTTGGTTATGATCCAGAAACTGGCGAATTTACGGTATTCCATTTTTTTCTTGTTTTTTCAGACGGAATTAATGCCTATCTTATCTTACTACAGTATCGATAAAGATTGCATTTTATTACGTTAGTATAGCTAGAATAACAAAAGACGGTGTCGTTTCATTTGTTTATTGGATTTAAGCATTTTGTTTGCATCTTTAGTCTTTCGGTAATATGTAATAATTCAATGAGATAGACGATACTGTGTTAGTTCTTCTCTGGAAGCTTTTCCACTGATATCTCAAATTTCAGTAATTGATTTACAAGAGATTTGACTTTAAAAGGCATAGCTGATCAGAATGAAATTTATTTTAAGTTATCTTGTATCCATTAGGCAGTAGTCAATATCATTTATAGCTTTGAATTCATTGCAAGAAACAATAAAAAATAGCGAATCATATTGTTTTTCTCCGATAAAATGTTAGCATATAAAACAAAGTAGAAATATACAATTCGTTAGCTAAGCAAAGTGCTATTAGCGGGGAACCGGATCACTGTCTTTTTTTTCAATATTCTATTTTTTTTTTGTTTTTCCTAGGTTAGCTACTAAGTGATTTTCAAAATTACTTTTATGAAGTTCTGAAGTGCTGTTCAAGTGTGTTTTATTCATTCGAATTTAGCTATATACAGAATCATTTTGGATCACTGTAGGTGTACTATTTGGGGAAATTTTATTTTAGTGGGAACATACAATTTGTTTCTGAGTCATTTTCATTATTTATGAATACCAAATGCATTGCATGAGCTTATTTCGAAGCACCATGCTTTGATTTTTGCTTTTGTATTTTTTTATTCCCTAGCTAGGCTAAGTTATTCATTTCTTAATAATTTTAGCAAAAACATCTTCATCCTATATGGTAAACGTTGGCTCGATGTTCGGCATTATTACCTTTTTTCTTTTTTCTTTCTTCTGAATTATTTTGCTTTGGCAGGCTTTAGGCTATACTACAGAAAAGTCATATTATTCTTAGTTGGCCGTTTTTTTAATCTCATTTCATTCTCCTATTAAGCACAATATTGTTGAGTAAACTGATGAATAATTTCGGAGGCGTTAGATGTTTGATACAATCTAATCTAATTAGACAAGTCATACTGATTTTTCTGACATTCCATGTTCTTGGTGTTAGTATGCTTCTTTCATATAGTATTCCTCAAAAAGAATAATATTTCTTCTTAATTGAATGTTTTTTCGAAAAGAGCAATATGAGAAGTGTGATATTGAATTTGGCAATCTTTTGATTGTGCTTAAAACTACACATTTCATACATATGCACGAGTAACTGCATTTCACAAGATTTTATTCTTATAACTTTCACATCATAATTGTTTTTATCATGTGTGGAAAAGTTAGACATTTTTGATTAAATCATAAAGCATGTTTATAAATTTTATTGTGCATGTTGAAATTTGTATTTACTTTCATATGCTTTTTTATTTCCTAAAATTTTTAATATGTTTTAATTCCTTTTTCATTTTCTGCTATGTTTTGTTACACTCTCGCAAAATCAACTGCATTCAATCGTAGTAATGTTGAATCTAATTAGAGATTTACTGTTTTTCATTTAAAGTGTCATGTGCGTTTTAAATGGAAAAGTGATTTTACGAAAGAGTATTAAGTATTATAAATACTGGAAACTTTTCACGTTATATGAATTATTTCTTTTTTTTAAATTGATAGGCAATAGTAATTTGCTAATAATCTAATTTCTGTTTACAGTATTATTACTCTTAATGCATCATATTATTTTATTTCTGGAAATGATTTGACCAGATTAATGGTACTATGCATTTGGTAGGAGGAACCGTAATCCACGAAGCAATGCTTCATAAGTTCTGCTAAGTTAATTTCCAGTTAATTTGATTTCTGTAATGTTTGTAGGTTAATGATTGGTTATTGCGCTTGAGATTTATATAGAGACAAGATTAAGACTGTAATTATTATTCTTCATTTTTGCTTTATAATTTGTATGTATGCCATTATCTAATTTAATGATTCGTTCTATTCATTTTTACATATTTTAATATTCTCTTCAGTTTCTAATGATATACTAACTGATTTTAGCAAACTATTTTTCCAGGGTATGCCACCAATGTGGGCGCAATTATTACAAAGTGCACAAATTAGCAAGCAGGAACAGCAACAGAATCCTCAAGCTGTGCTTGATGCCCTCAAATATTATACACAAGCTGATTCGACTCAGCAGAAATGGTTGCAACCATCTTCGTTTGAAGGTTATTTATTGGTACTTAAAAAAATTTTTTAGTAATGGATTTATATGAGATGTGATCTCATCATTTATTAATTCTAAAAATCATTGTGACTTTCATATTTATATGTTACATATGATTGTTTATGACACATATGATTATATCTAAAGCTAATTCTAGTTGGATACAGTAACGCTATTTGCTTTGAATTAGAAAAAAATGATGCTTGAAGATATGTGGGAGCAAATCTTCCTAATAAGTTAGTTTTGTTCTACTGATCTTTTTCAGGTTGTTCATTAATTCATCGTGGTAGTGTGGAACAGCAGCGACAACAGCAACAACGAGATTTAAATGCCGCAACACACCTTATTAGTCACTGTCCGAGTTCACATCGAGGACATTGTCAGAATGAAAATGAAAATGGACCTCAAGGACCGATGCATAATCGACATTTGCTGACAGCGTCGCAGAATAACACATGTCACCGCGGTGAGTTAATAACTGCTCCAACATATTATCCGGGTATTATTTTTCAAGTTGGATATTAGGCTTTTCAAATGTAATTACTATCACGAATTGTTTTAGTCAGTTTTATTTGAAAATTTATTGCCAATTAAATGATTTTAAGTAAATAAGAAGCGAAAATTGTTTTTCATATTTCTTTGTTCATTTTCTCACAAATACGTTATATCTGAGCATATGCAAACGAAACTGAATTATAACGGATATTCATGCTATTTGAATGGTGGAAATGAACGTGTTTGCAAAGCTTTATGAAATAGTGCATGTTTTCGTAATTTTTCGATATTCTAATCTACTACACAGTAGGACTCTTACTAAATTTGTTTGCTTTATTTTACTAATATTTGTTGGAAAGGAAAGAAACGATGAAGTCTCTCATATGATGTGAATAGTTTTTAATATATAAGTGATTGGTAGATGATCATCAGATTGATAGTATGGTGAAATATAGAATTTTTTGCAGGGTTATCAGCATCAATACATACGGGTTTACCGAAAAGTGGACAACACTACACACTTTATAGTGAACATCTTTCTTCCGGAAGTAACAGTAATTCATCACATTCATCATCAACTACCGATCAGCATAGTTCGCATCCTACCGTTAGCTTTTTTCCATTAGCTTTCTTTTGCTATGTTTCTTTGATGAAGAAATATAAATTGAGTTTTTAGGATTACGCAGCTCCGATGGTTCTTGATGACGATGAATCGGGTGATGTCCCTGCACCACCCATACCTGATCGTCCTGCTCGTACTATGTCTATTGTAAGTTCGTTTATCGAGCATTTTTAGGTTTGTGAGGTTTATAATGATTGCAAGAATAAACAGAAAATAGTGCCATAATCTCTCGAAGCTGTGAATTATAAACGGTGCTTGTGCCAATAAGCACTGAATTGCTGAATTCTCCATATTACTATTATTTCGTATCAGTTCCTCAATTGAAAAGATGGCATTGTATTTTACTTTTATCCAAATTTCGCTCATTTCCCGTTATTTTACATACTCTGAAAGATTAATGAATTTTTACATTAATTTATTTAAATCAAGTCCATTTTAGTATACGAAACCAAAAATGGATGACGAAAAAATAGAATTGTGTATGAACAATGCTTTAATGACTGGTGGTCATTTCGGTCTCACTAATCGATCAGGAGGGCGTCGGAAAAAGATATCTGATTCCGAAGTATTGGCGAAATTGCGAACAATTGTCACTATTGGGAATCCAGATCGAAAATATCAAAAAGTGGATAAAATTGGTTCAGGGTAAAGAGATTTTAATGTTTACGAGTATTGTTTTTATACTTATCTTAATCTTAAATAGAGTAAGTGTGATTAAAATAAAATGAAAAACATTCTCAGAAGTAGAAGAATAATAACTCTTGAAACCAAAAATCTTTTTTATCATTTATTCCAAAATTTTGTTTCTTACGAGACAATATAGGCCAATTACTAATGCCTTAATTTGATTTTAGGATAACTTAAGAGTTTGCTGAAAAAAGCTAATCATACTGATCATTTGTAAGTAATAAAGCGAGGGTTTCAATAAATGTTTCATTGCAGAGCGTCGGGGTCGGTATTCACAGCGATTGAAATTAGCACAGGTGCGGAGGTTGCAATAAAGCAAATGAATTTAGCGCAGCAACCCAAGAAGGAACTTATTATCAATGAAATACTGGTGATGCGTGAAAATAAGCATGCTAATATCGTTAATTATCTGGACTCTTATCTCGTTGGTGATGATCTTTGGGTATTTTTTTCTCGTATATTAGTCATAGTATAAATCTATTAAAATAGTGGATGTTTTAATGTTTATTTTCAATTCTAACATTTGTTAAAACATTAAAATCACTCAGAAGAGCAGATTGATGGTTGTCTGATGAATGACAGAGAAATAGAAAAGCAGACATGAGTTTTTAGAAATTTTGAATCTAGACCTAATAAAGATATTATAAATGCCTCGAAAGAGACTTGTTTTAATATTTCTTTTTTGGGGATAAGATTGATATAAGCGACTTAATTCATTTCGAGGAAGATTAACCCTTGACACAAAAAATTTCTTTTTGTATTCAGATTATATCTTTTTGCATTTTTTACGCACATGTTCTATGTTTTTTCCATTTATATCATTTCTATAACTTTATATTTAACTGTCTCTGAGACTCTGAGACTCATTTGGTCAAATGGATCAAACCTGAGTGAGTTGGAAAGACTGCTGGGTTCTGTACTATGCAGCATTTCAACATTTTAAGCAAATTGCATTCCTTGTCAAATAAGCCGGACTGTCATCGTATAACCAAAGATGTGCAGTTGTGCAACGACAAGGAAAATTATCGAGACAAGCACTTTGCAGTTCTTGCCCTGTAGCACTATACTGAAAGCAGCTTGTTCTACATTTTAGCATCACTACCTTTTATATTTATTTATTTTCTTAATAAGAGCTTTGCAAAAAACTTTTTTCCCTGAAATTCTTTTAGTATAGTATCTTCACAGTATACTTTGAAACTTCTTCGCTATAAAAGCCATTTTCCATCTTAAAAGCTTCTCGAAGTATTCATTTTACACTTAAATTCATATTATGAATGTAGTTTAAGGATTATGTTTGGAAAATAAAATTATATTAAATGTGTGAAGTATGGTATGTTTTTTCAGGTGGTAATGGAATATTTAGCAGGTGGTTCATTGACAGATGTGGTGACGGAATGTCAAATGGAAGAAGGGATGATTGCTGCTGTATGTAGAGAGGTATGCAATAAAATGTTTTAGCTAATGGATCATTTTGTTTTTGTTCATAATCCATAGTTTTGATGAATGGTATGTTAAATCATTGCTCAATTGCTCAATGATGATATGTTCCATCTCTTAGCTGATTGATTCTCCGCTCAGTTGGTCAGTGGATAATACAATACAATCGTAAAAAGTGTTTAGTATGAAACTATTTTATGGAACTTTATTGCAACAGTCGTTTAATTACACTACAGGTACTGCAAGCACTGGAATTCCTTCACAGTCGACATGTGATTCACCGCGATATCAAATCAGACAATATCCTTCTTGGGATGGATGGTTCCGTAAAACTAAGTATGTCCAGTTATGCGTGTGCTTTTCTAATGTAGTAATTGAAATTTGAGCCTTTTCGTATTGAATATACCTTTACAGCTGATTTTGGCTTCTGTGCACAAATAAGTCCAGAACAAAGCAAACGTACAACTATGGTTGGTACGCCGTATTGGATGGCCCCAGAGGTAGTGACTAGAAAGCAGTACGGACCTAAAGTTGATGTTTGGTCACTAGGTATAATGGCAATCGAAATGGTTGAGGGCGAACCACCATACTTGAACGAAAATCCATTAAGGGTAGAAATTTCATTTTCTGATTTATAGAATGATTTTTTACTTTATTTTTTAATGAAGATGAAATTTCGCTTGTTGTAATATTTAAGATATTCTTTTAATTTTATCACTTGTTGCGCTGAGCAATATATTATTGATCGTATTGTTTTCTTGTAGCATTTAATTAGAGTTATAAGAGCTGCTACTGTAATTTTCTTTTTTTTGATAATATTCAGTAATAAATGCAGGCCATCTATCTGATAGCGACGAACGGTAAACCAGATTTTCCATCTCGTGAAGCACTCTCACCCTCATTCTGTGATTTCATCGATTGTGCCCTGGAAGTTTCGGTGGATGAGCGTTACTCGGCTAGCCAGTTGCTCACGCATCATTTTTTGAAATGCGCTAAACCACTTGCTACATTATATCATTTAATTATTGCCGCGAAAAAGAGTATTGCCGCTTCAACTTAAGCTTGTTGTTTGTTTACTTACATGAAATCCTACTTAGTTAACGCAGTTGTCGTAGAAGTACCTTTCAGACATTTTGAGTACTGTTTCAATGTTTGCTGGTACATTAATTTATAATCTTAACTCATTTATTATAAAATTGATTTTTTAACAAATCTATCCGTACGACATGCAATTGAATTATCGTCGCTGTATAAGATTTAAAGATCAGTCGTGTGATGTTATTGTAATTTGCTTAGTTGCTTATTGAACACAGAAATATAAGACCAAGATTTCTTTAGGCTGTGTTTTAGGTTGCAATGTTTTTCTCTGCCACATTTCTACAATGACTGATTCGTAGTTCATCGCTCAACCTGTTCATTTTCATACTCCAGTTTTCTTGTAATATTAAGCTTTTGTTATTTTTTCTAGATTATATTTTTCAGTGCTTGCGCTTCATTTCATTTTGAATCATAAAATATTCATTAACTATATTTTCCGAGTCAAAAAACTTCTAATTGATTGCTCTCAAGCAGTCAATAAAAATTGACTTTATGTCTAGCGTGATATGGTGATATGCATAGATGTTTTAGCTTTTTACTTTGTTAGTACCGGATGCAGAAGCTGTTTAAGAAACTAAAATTTTTTTTATTGTTCTAATATAAGCTCCGATTAACAAAAGCTTTTTTAGCATCATCCTTTCATTGTATAATTTCTTGTTTGCTTTCGATTAAACTTTTCCTATGCTTTTTTATTGAACAAATGAATTTCAGATCGATGCTCAATTAATCCGAAAATGATGCAAATTTGTGACACCAAACGATTTTTTAGCTGTTTGCTGAAAAAAAGCTATCTTTCTCAGCTTTTTTTTTTCTATATTATTTCAATGTTACTCCTTTTTGATAGTCTGTGTTAATTCGTCTTCAATTGTTACTTCTATTCCTTATAGTAGTTACTTTTCATGGCCCTCTTTAAATCAATTTTTCAAATATCAATCAATTGAAATTCCGTTTAGCTATAATCTTATCTTATCAGAAGATTGCTATATTAGCAAAATATTTCATAAATAAGTTAGATGAATGAGACACATTTTTTGGAGCAAACAAGAAGATTCCCTCATTTACTATTCATTGCTTTACATTTATTACCATCTGATATATTAAATTATTTAAAAATGTTGTATATATAAGTTTGTTGTTAATGTTTGTGATGCTTAAAATATTCTTTTATCAAATTTAATAAATTTGTTATCAATTCAAATTATCAATTACAATAAGCATTAGCTTTCCAACTTACTTTAAAAATTATCTACTAACACTGACATATATCAAAATTAGATTTCTTGAGGATTATTTCATTTTGTAAACAATAATTATCTTCCATCTTACAATTTATTAACGCCATAAATAAAAATTCTATCAATTTAAAAAAATGAAATATTATCGATAGAAATAAAATCAAATTTAATTCTTACATATCCTGGAATAAAAACTTATAAGTAATTTTTATTTGCTCAAGCTTATAACGTATGGATACGATCAAAAATTCATTTTCTCATTTATCACTCATTTCAATTATACACTTAAATCATTGTTGATCAATAAATACATCAAATACTAAATTCATTTTCCTATCTTCAATTATTTACAACTTATTCAATTTTTTACTTAACTAACAAGTTCATTGCAAAACATTTTCCTACAAAAAAATATTGAAATAATTAAATTGAAATAATTGATAATTAAATAATTGAAATAATTAATAATTAAACAATTAAAGAAAGCAAAAAGACAAGAAAACAATAAAATAAAAATACATTGATTTTTTTAAATGATAACTTCTTCACTGATAACATAAGTGATAAGAAGAAGGAGTAAGAATCGAAATAGGATAAAAAATGAAAAAAAGGACGAATAATAAAAATAATGAAAAGTAAAAAGGTAGAAAATAATAAATTAAACGAAAGCACACTGATAACATGAATGATAAGAAAACAGAGAATAACAAAATTAAAAGAAGGAGCACTGATAACATGAATGATAAGAAGACAGAGAATAATACATTAAAAGAAAGAGCACTGATAACATGAATGATAAGAAAACAGAATAACAAAATTAAAAGGAGCACTGATAACATGAATGATAAGAAAACAGAGAATAACAAAATTAAAAGGAGCACTGATAACATGAATGATAAGAAGACAGAGAATAATAAATTAGAAGAACACTGATAACATAAGTGATAAGAAGTAAAGTATATAATAAAGAATGAAAAAAAGGATGAGTGATAAGTAATGAGGAGTAAAAAGATAAAAAATAAATTGAAAGAAAGAGAAAAAAGAGAAGGATGCTCCAAAATGAAGAGGATGATGCTATGGCAACCAAAATTAGACGAAAGCTTTTCAAACAGCTCATTCTCATTTCAGACAAATAATTTATCTATCATGAATGATTATTTGTCACATTCATCACCATCATCTCACATGTTGTCATCTCAACTCATCGTATTACTTACTTTTACTTTGTATAGTAAGTAATCCATATATGTAGTCTTTGTTCAGTTAGAAGAGAGTTTTAGAAGGTTACAAAGTAACAAAGTTTTGGAAAGTAGTGAATTTATAATAATCCATATATGTAATCTTTGTTCAGTTAGAAGAGAGTTTTGAAAGGTTATAAAGTAACAAAGTTTTAGAAAGTAGTAGATTGAACTTACTTTTACCTTGTATAGTAATCCATGTATGTCATCTTTGTTCAGTTAGAAGAGAGTTTTAGAAGGTTATAAAGTAACAAAGTTTTAGAAAGTAGTGAATTGATACTTACTTTTACTTTGTATAATAATCCATATATGTAGTATTTATTTAATTAAAAGGATTTTGGAAGGTTGTAAAGTAGCAATGTTTTAGAAAGTAATTTACAATTGATAATAATATTTTGGAAGATCATAAAATAATAATGAGGATTTGGAAGGTAGTTAAGTAATAATAATATTTTAGAAAGTGGTAAAGTAATAATGATGTTCCAAAAGGTAGTAAAATAATAATATTTTAGAAGATAGTAAAGTAGCAATAATACTTTAGAAGGTAATAAAGTAATAATGATATTTTATAAGGTAGCAAAATGCATGTTATAGCAATAACTTAAGTTTCATTTTATTATATGGCTATTTCTCTCTTTTTTACTTCCTATTTACTTTTTACTTATCAATACTATATTAACTTTATTAAATTAAATAAAAGTTAAAAATTATTAAATGATTAAATTTTAAATAATTAATGAAAATTATAAAAGCTTTTTTCAGCATAACGGCTGGAAATAATTTGACAAAATCTTGGTTTTATATTTTTCAACAATTAATTAACTGTTTACTCTATTACAAATGTCATTTGGTGCTCCTGATTAATGCCTCTTACTCATCTTCATTATCATCAACAACACCTGTAATTAATATTGGTTTAATTTATGTAAATGATACAATTCCAAAAGCAGCGGATTTTCTGCAAGCTGGTTTAGATGATGTAACTAATGGACAGTCAGTAAATGATTATCATCTTAGGTAAGTTACTTTATCAACAGGTTTCAGGTTTCTTTTCATTTGTGATAACTTCTTAACAAGTAAAATTGAAGTGTAATATTTTGGACTAAATCGATTACAGAAAATTATTTATTTAAATATGTCAAAGTTCAAAATTTCAAAATTTAATTTATTACACCAATTCCATTTACTAAGTAATAATTGTATTCCATGAATTACGCCTTAGGTAAGTAAATTTGTGATAACTTCTTACGATTTAGGTAAGTAAATTTGTGATAACTTCTTAACAAATAAAATTGAAATGTAATATTTTGGACTAAATCGATTACAGAAAATTATTGATTTAAATATTTCACAGATTTAATTTAGTACTAATTTACCAAGTAACTTACTAAGTTAAGTGTATTTTATAAATTACACTTCGTTTATCACTAACTGATAATTGTATTTGATAAATAATAGAAGGGAGGAAATAAAAAACGGAAATTGAAAAATCATTTACTAACGAAGTAGAAAAATATAATTGCGTTGAATTTTTGAATAGTAATTCAATAATTCTCTTAGTTAATTCTCCATTACCTTAAGTTATAATTAATATTTACAAATTAATTAAAATATTCAAAAAAGTAAAAACATTCAAAGAAATTAAGGTGAAGTAAAAAAAAATGTAAAAGTTAAAAAAAGTAAGTCAAGAAAAACCAAAAAAAAAAACTTCAGAGCAAAAAAATAAAAAACGTCGATCTAATAATACTATAAAATGGAAATCTAAACTTACTCTAAAAATACTTCAAATAATTTTTTTATCATTTTTATCAGTTATTTTTCGTCAAACAAAAAAACTATATTATTATTTTGAAATTCAAAAACTCTAATAAATTATTAATTGTAATTTTTCATTTTTTGTTTTTTTTTATTTCTCTCAAAGGTCAGATGATGAATATCGATTGAATATTGAAATTCTTCAATCAATGATTAATTACTTTTAGATTACAACCAATACCAACTTTGGGTTGTTTCAAAAGTAAATACAGAGGGAATGATGCTGCAATTATCGCTCAATTACATCATGAAAAAGATCTTCAAATGCTTTTTGGACCAGCATGTGATAGCGGTGACTTAAATTTAGTTTTATATTATTGAATTTTAAAAATTTAATTATTTTGCTAAAATTAAATTATCTTTAAGAGGAACAATTTTGAATTTTTAATTTTTTATATTTTGAATTTTTTTGTTATTTCATCAAATATCACACTTATCAGTATCATATTTTTCTTATCAGTATCATATTTCATTTCTTGACTATTAGATTTAGTTAAAGACTTAATATTTGGAATTTGCAATGAATATAAGTAATTAAGTTTATCAAATAGTACCATTAGGTTATCAGCATTAACATATTTTATTAGATGTGTCAAGTATTATCAGAAAGCCTAATATTCATAAAATACTCAAATCAGTTTATTTTCTATAAAATTTTACAAAACAAAAATATAATAGTTACTCTGATAACTATCATTAAAGTAATTTAATAAAATCTATTTAGGAATACTTTTGAAATTAGAGGAAAAATTTAGATATATCAAAAGTTCACTTTTATAATTGTTTATCAGATATCATCGGCTATCATCATTGCCATATTTAATGTTATCATAGTTATCATTATAATAGTTTAAGATCTGTATCATTATATATTATCATAGTTATCATTATAATAGTTAAAGATTTGTATCATTATATATTATCATAGTTATCATTATAATAGTTAAATATTCGTGATCTAAGATGTAAATAATTAAGTTTTTTTTTTTTGCCAAAAGATAATTTCAAAAGTATTATTCCTAAATAGATTTCATTACTTTAATGATGATTATAGTTACTATTGTATTTTTGTTTTGTAGAATTTTGTAAAAAAATAGGTTGATTTTTGTATTTTATGAATTTTACGAATTTTGAAAAATTTGAAAATTTTGTGAATTTTGATGAATAGTAAAATTTACAGATGTTTCAATCAAATGAATTCAAAATCAAAAGTTTTTCAAAATTTTCAAGTTTCAATCAAAAATTTCAATCAAATATTAGGTTTATTTTTAGACTTAAGTATTGTTGGAAGATTAATGAAAGAATGGGATATTTTACAGTTCAGTTTTGCAAGTGAGCATCTCGATATTTATCGTAATTCCTTAGTACAGGTTTGAATTATTTTCCAGGTTTTATGAGAATTTAGTTTAAAAATTGCAAAAGTAATGATGAAAGTAACTCCACAATATTCTCTTACTGAATATATTACTACGTGAGTTACGTGAAAAGTCAAGTAATTCTATGGTAGAATTTTATTACTCAATATTACTCTCTTTAACTATTGAAAAGAATCTTCAAGAATAATGATAGACTTAAATCATTCTACTATATCCGCTTACTGAATGCATTAATCACTACGTGAGTTACGTGAAAAGTTAAGTAATTCAAGTAATAGTAGTAGTTTATTACTCAATATTACTCTCTTTAACTGTTGAAAAAAATGATAAATTTTACAGATATCAACTATTTCATCATTGAATGCTGCATTTAATTTGGTTGCATTCTTTAAAATAATGAGTTGGAATAAGGTAAGATGATGATTTTTAATTATTTTTACTTCTTTGCTAATTAATTAATGAAAAATAAAGGTAATGCAACTGTTAGCTGATATATTAATGGATATGAATACTTCATTGTTTATCATTTATTCTTAATCATTATTATCTTTTATCACTATTCTTAATCGTTATTATTTTTTATCACTATTCTTAATCATTATTATTTTTTATCAAATCGTAGGTAGTATTAATTTGGTCAGTGATAGCATTTGACGATGAATACACCACGCAGTTGAAAATTGCTAATATTCGAACAGTATTCAAATTAAATGGTATTTCACTGTTAAGTGATATTCACGTAAATACATCTGACGCAACGCGACCACTGGTTGACGTATTAATGGAAATTAAGGATACTTCAAGAAGTATATTTCAAGTTTTACCTTTTTTTTTCCATAGGTTTCTAAATCAAATTTATGTACTTTTTGGGTTTTCGAAAATGTTAAGCTACTAAATAATCGTGATTCTCGAAGAAGTTAAGCTAATGATAATCTTGATTCTCGAAGAAGTTAAACTAATAATAATCTTGATTCTCGAAGAAGTTAAGCTAATGATAATCTTGATTCTCGAAGAAGTTAAGCTAATGATAATCTTGATTCTCGAAGAAATTAAACTAATAATAATCTTGATTCTCGAAGAAGTCAAGCTAATAATAATCTTGATTCTCGAAGAAGTTAGGCTAATAATAATCTTGATTCTCGAAGAAGTTAAGCTAATAATAATCTTGATTCTCGAAGAAGTTAAACTAATAATAATCTTGATTCTCGAAGAAGTTAAACTAATAATAATCTTGATTCTCGAAAAAGTTAGACTAATACTAATAAATGCTTTATATTATTCAGAGAAGATAGGAAGAATGATTGAAATATTTCCGGAAAATTTTTTCAAACTTTTAAATATTTCAGTTTGGATTCCGATATTCGGTTATTATCTTCATGATTATATCGACTTTTTGGCAGCTGTAAAACAACTTAGTCTTGATCCAACCATTTATGTTACTGTACTTTTGGATTTTATCGTAGTTGAAGACTTTAAGCCACCATGGATACTACCAAATAATAGCATAAATGAAACTATGAAATTTTACTTTGATGAAACTATTATTGTAAGTTTTTTCTTTTTCTCTCAAATTATTTTTCATTTAGATATTTCACAAATTCAAACTCGAAATATTAAATTTTAATTGAAATTTCAAATGCTAAATTCTTGCATTCTTAATGTTTCATTATTATTAACTACAATAAATTGTATAAATTTACAACTACAATAAATTTTGCTGTTCAAATAGCAGAAATTTGATATTTAAACTTGAATTTGAAGGGAATTATTTATTCTATTCTATTCTCGGCTTTCGAAGAAATTAGATTAAGTTAATTTCAATTTTAATAAACTTTTTAATTTTCTAGAAGGTTGAAAGTTTGCTTAAATTAATTTATCTGCAGTCTGTTGTTTATTTTAGCTTGTCAACAACTATTATTCATTGCACAACTTATCAGTGATAAAAGATAACACACCAGCAGATACAAGTGATGTAAATTTTTCCTTTTCAAAATCTTTTTAATTCATCATTTTTTTTTCATTCATGATTCATGATTTTTTTTTTTGCAAAGTTGTATTCTTGAGAAAAGTTTTGAAGAAGCTAACGATGATTAGTATGAAAAACTTTAGGACAAAATAATCCACTTTTTCCAACTTGAAATATTCGATAGGTTACTCGTTTAGGTTACTTTTTTGTTAACATAAACATACCAAATGATAAGAATACTTTTATCAGTATTGCTCTCCTGGCCGATTTATCATTTTCTTATC
Organism: Cruorifilaria tuberocauda; assembly: GCA_013365365.1. Classification (NCBI taxonomy): domain Eukaryota; kingdom Metazoa; phylum Nematoda; class Chromadorea; order Rhabditida; family Onchocercidae; genus Cruorifilaria; species Cruorifilaria tuberocauda. The sequence goes on from JABVXU010000685.1 coordinate 16,855, forward strand.
ATCATTTGAAAACAAAGCATTGTATTTTTAGCTAACAGTTACATTGTATGCTCAACTTTATGAATCAGGATGGCTATATTCCATGCTTCTTCGAAATACTTTTGAAGCAACGCATAATTTTAGTGAATTGAAACGACTAGAATTGATAGCTGAATTACTTAAAAATAATCATTTCACAGGTTTTTCATATTCAAATTTTAAATTTCAATTTTGATAATTTTAATTTCAAATATACAAATTAAACTTTATTTATTTTATGCAAAAATATTAATGTAATGATATCATTTGTTACATGGAAATTTTTATCAGTAGTCATTTCAAAAATATGATCTAGCCAAAGCTTAACATTGATCACTGATAAGATGATAAGATTATCATTGGAAATTTCCGAAATAATCATTACAGGACCATTTGGTGAAATATGGCTAAATCAATATACAGTTCGATTAACACCATTTCAAGCTAAATATGTTGAAGTATTAGAAGAGAAACCAGTTAGCATTGCTAAATTGTTTATCACCGAGAATTGTGATGATTGGAATGGAGAAGAACGACGTTGTATTACTTTGGTGAATTCGTTATTTTACGTAAAACTTTAAATAATCATTTTCAAATTTTCAAATCATTGATTACTTTGTTATTTTTTCAAAATAGAAAAAATAAAGTAAAAAGGAAAAAGTACGTGTAAAATCTTTTAATAAAGTCTTTCATTGATAAATTGATAAGTTTTATAGTAATAATGATTTATTAAGTTAGTAGGATATATCACTGAGAGTTAAAAGAACTCAAAATCAATGATAACGATGATATCAAAATCAATGATTATAATGATAACAGAATCAATGATAGTAGTGATATCAAAATCAATGATAGTAGTGATATCAAAATCAATGATAATAATGATATCAAAATCAATGATAATGATGATATCAAAATCTATGATAATAGTTCGTTTCATGATGACAAAAATAAGTACAAAATATTGAGTAAAATTATGCTAGTAAAAAGAAATATCATTATGATAGTTTATCTATAATATTGATTTTTTTCAATCAATACATGATTATTCAAAATGAATTTATCACACTCTATCAATAAGTATTTATCGAATTTATCAATGAGTAACATTTAAGTATATATAAGTATATTTATTTTTTAGCATAAAAAATATAACCTATAATATTGATTTTCTATAAAATTCAACAATAATGATTTTCTCAATTATCATGATAGTGATTTTTTCAATCGATAATTATCTGCGATATTAATTATCTATAACATTGATTTTCTCAATCATTAAGACAGTGAATTTTTCAATCTATTAATTACGATAATATTGATAATATTGACTATCTGTGATACTATTTTTTTCAAATCATTATGATAGTGATTTTTTCAATCGATACTTATCTGCAATATTGATTATCTATAATATTGATTTTCTGCATCATTAAGACAATTTAAAATTATCTGTAATATTGATTCTATGACATTGATAATATTGATTGCCTATAATACTGTTTTTTTTTTTTGAAATCATTATAATAGTGATTTTTTGAATATGCATTTATCACGCTCTATCAGGTTATTCTTATAAGTAAATGTTGTATAGGGTTTTTTTTATTTTTGAATTATTTTGTATGAAACTGAAATTAAAATCTTCATACCAAATTGTTTTTTACTTTTATTTACGCTCAAAAAAATTTTCAGACTGGTGAAATAATCAATTTTAATACAACGATAACAAAAAATATTCCAGTGGATATGCCTTTATGTGGTTTCAGAAATGAACATTGCGATCATCCGAGGTTATAAAATATACTAATTCAAGTATTCGAATTAATTAGAAATACAATAATCTAATAAAAAAATTAATAGCAAAGCTATAATAAACCTACAATATCCAGTAATTCATTTCCTATAATTATAAATATAATCAATTCCTATTTTCAGAATTGTGATAAAAATCTCACTAACGATATTTGGATTTATTTTGCTATTTTCTGTTTTTTTTGCTTATCGAAAATCGTAAGTTTAACTTATTTTCTTTTTTTTCAATTTTTAGTTTCTTGTTTTTTTTTTCTTTGCAAACCGAAATTATCAATTATAATTTTTTCATGAATATATTAAGTTACGATTTAGTATCTAAAAAATATATTTGAATATATGGATAGGAAAAGTGGTGAATCATTGCAAATGCCATGGTCAATTCCTTATCAGCTTCTCAAATTTGTTAACATCGAATCATCTTCGGTAAAATATTACTGTTAATATATCAGATATCTTTTTTTTTTTTTTTTAATCTCTTATCAATTTATCTCAAATTATTTTTTAGCAATTAAGAGATTAAATGAAATGTTAAACTTTCTAATTTAGTCTTCTATTAAAAAAGATAAGAAGGTAAACCTTAGCGAAATTTTGCTCTTCCAGGTGATATCCATACAAAGTTCACGAGTGGAGTCAAAGGTTAAATTAAAAGATTTATATCGCTCACGAAAATTTGCAATGATTGAACTTGGTGCGGTAGTTGTTGAACCGTACAAACTCAAAGCAGGACCATTTTTTGACGATTCCGATGTAGCACTTCTTCATCAGGTTGATTATCAATAGCACATTGATAAAATAATATATTTGATAGAATTTGCTTGTTAAAAGAATTACAGTATTCTTTTTTACAAAAATACAGTATTCCTGGTTTATAAAATACAGTATTCCTCGTTTAAAAAAAAGCACGGGTTTTAAAAATACAGTTTTTTCTGCATTCCATTACGAATTTTTTATGTGTGCAGTATAACATCTCGTATCATATCTCGTGTTAGGAATTAAATTTATACAGTGTATACGTATATTAGTTGATAAAATAATATATTCAATAGAGTTTTTTGCTTATAAGAATACGGTATTTTATTTTTTGCAGTACTATATCTATTACTGTCATATATCGTACTATAAATTAAATTCATACGGTATATCAATTTGCAATACTGGAAATGTTTACTTTTAATTTACTATTTTATAGTTTTAAAAATTTAGGTGATAAAAATTATCATATAATATAGCAGTTAATTAGCGTATTAGTTGATTAATTATTGGATTTGAAGAGTAATTTAAAAAATTAATCAATGATATGAAATGATTATGTTTTTATACAAATTTTGCCCTTACCACTATTAATAGTATTATTAAAATCAAATAATTGAATCACTAGTAGGAAAAAAGGAGACAAGCGATTAGTATAATTGGCTTCTTGTGACACTGTATTGACTTACTGCATTAGGTTTTGTAGATGAAACAATATATTGGTGTTGACTTACTGTATTAGGTTTTGTAGATGAAACAATATATTGGTGTTGACTTACTGTATTAAGTTTTGTAGATGAAACAATTGGTACATGATAATATCAATCAGTTTGTTGGAATATGTTTTGATAAAAAAACCGAATTCTATGCAGTTTGGAATCATTGTTTACGTGGAACATTAGCTGATTTAATGTTTTCAAATACAACCATCAATCGAAGTGATAAGATAAGCAGTGATAAGGAGAGTGGTGTAGCATTTCAGGAAAATTTTAAGCGTGCTTTTGTTCGTGATATTATTCGAGTTTGTTTTCATTATATTTTTTTTTATTATAATACTTTAATTGTGTTTATCGATCTTTGAACATAATCCTTAAGTTTGTCGAATTTTTGTAAAATCTAATTTTTAATTAATTAATTCACTTTTCGGTATGATATTTGGGTGATATACGTAATCTATTATCTTTTGCTTATTCCTCAGGGCCTGGAATTTTTGCATGCCTCAACGATCGGTTATCATGGTTCGTTAACTCCATCACAATGTCTCATTGATAGTCGTTGGATTTTGAAACTTTCCGGATTTGGCTTATCAAAAATACTCTATAAATGGAATATACGAGGTTCAATAGGTGTTAAAAATGGCATATGGTTAATTTCAAATTCAGGTCTGTTAAAAAATTAATTGAAATTGAAGTTGATAAGTTATAAAGTTTTTAACATCGATTTTTTTCTAAATAGTTGTAGTGAAATGATAATTAATATTTTGATTATTTTATAGTTATTTCGGTAGAAATGACGAACTTATTGCTTTAATGTAGACTTTGTTTTTTTTTGATAAAATCGTACATTTGTTGGAAGATGAATTAAAAAAATGTTTTAACTTATCAATTATCAAAATAAATTTTTTATGAAAATATCAAATAACTTACAGTATTAAATAATATCAAGTAATTTAACAAAAGTAATTATCAGAACAAATTCTTTGAGTATAAGTTATCAAAGTAAATTTTTTATCAAATAATTTATAAGTATTAAATAATATGAAGTGATTTGTCAAAGATAATTATCAAAATAAGTTCTTTGGTTATCAGTTATCAAGATAAATTATCAAAAGAAAAGTGATAAAATTGCTGTTAATTTAAAGTTTTATTAATAGTAATAGTTATATTAATAGTTAATTTAAAGTTTTATTAATAATAATAATTGACATTGTTAAAATTCAAAATCGAAATGGATATTACTGATTGAAGTGACTTTAATTTAAATGATAAATTCAGACTTATATTACTATTCACCTGAAATGCGTCGATCACTCAGAAATATGATGAGTAAAGGTGCGATAACGTTCGATATTAAGCAAGCACAAGCTGCTGATATCTATGCATTCGGAATTATTTTGTATGAAATTATCTTTCGTAGAAAGTTGATGACACTTGATAATAATCACTGCGGTATTTGTTTTCTTTACCTATTTGTATCATTTTTGTTTTTCTTTAAGAAAGTTGTATGATAACTGATAAACTTAACAGGCGGAATTATTTGGAAACTTTAAAACTTATCAGTAGAACTGTAACAGAAAAAAAGAATAAAATTATGAATGAATTAATTACGGTATTTGTTATATTTACCTATTTGTATAATTTTTATTTTTCTTTAAGAAAGTTGTATGATAACTGATAAACTTAATAGGCGGAATTATTTGGAAAATTAACTGATAAAGTTAACAGGCGGAATTCTTTGGAAACTCATCAGTAGAACTGTGAAAAAAAAATAAAATTAAATATTTATGAATGAATTAATTAAATTTCAGATACTGAAAGATCAAGTATAGATCATTTAAATATTTTTTGTGAATCAGTTGAAGCACTAATTCCACCTTATCCATCTATTCCGCCAAATACTGAAGTACATCCGGATTTGCTTGGATTAATGCATAAATGCTGGTCCGGTTTAACGGAACAACGTCCTGATGCATCATTAGCACGAAAAATTACGGATGCTACATTGAAAATGTAGGTGAAATATTTTCGAGATACTAATTATTAGAAATTCTATTAGACGTGGTTTGATTACTTATTCAAGTATACTTACTATTTTGATCGAAAGTAAATCGATTATTACTATCTCGAAGAGATAATGTAGCAAATTATTCTCTATTCGAAATTTCAGATCCGGTAGTTTGGTCGATCAGATGATTAAAAATCTTGAAGAGGTAAAATTTTCCTTTAATAAAATTTTTTTTTTTCCGGATAATCATTGAAATTTGTGGTACATTGATTTAATAATTATATTATATAATGATGTAATTATACTTTTTAAAAGTAATGTTCAAAGTAATCATATGATTACTAATAATTAATTAATAATTCAAATCAATTCAATTATAATTCAATAAAAGTAATAAGCTTAAAATACTAATTTCATCCTTGACATTAGAAAATTATTTTCACTCAGTCTGATCTTTACTGCATAACTGTAAAATACTGTAAAATGTTATCAGGAAAGATCGGGAAAATTTAACTAAATATATCGAAGTGAAATTTTTGCAAATACAATTTAATCCTTTACATTCGAAAAATATTTGTACGCAATTTGATCTTTACTACATAACTGTAAAATGTTATCAGGAAAGATTGGGAAAATTTAACTAAATATATCAAAGTTAAACTTTTACGAGTAAGAAGTAAAAAGAAGTAGAAGTTTTATGGAGTAAAAGTTTTAAAAGAAATTAATTTTATAGTATACGAATAATTTGGAGAACTTAGTGAAAGAACGGACGAAACAATTGGAAGAAGCACAAGAGCATGCTGAACGTTTGCTTCTTGAACTGTTACCAAAGTAAGATATTAACTTAAAACTTATTCAATCAATAATTTTAGCAGGTTTCTTAGGCTATCATAAGATGGTATAGATATCTACCAAAAAAAGATCACTTCATCCTTAAATTAGCTGGAAAAGAGATTAAGTTAATATTGATTTTCATTACTTTTACACGAGGATATTCAAGTCTGAACAGATGTGAAAAGTATTTATTCAACTATTTTATCACACTTCATGAACAATCAATCACTTGATATTGATCTGATAAAGGATTACTCAATCTTTAAAGAAAGATTAAATTAAGATCAAGTTAAAAACTACGTAAGGATATTTATTCAATATTCAAATTTGAAATTCGAAAAAATATTTGAAATTCAATATTCAAATTTGAAATTCGAAAAAATATTTGAAATTCAATATTCAAATTTGAAATTCGAAAAAATATTTGAAATTCAATATTCAAATTTGAGATTCGAAAAAATATTTGAAATTCAATATTCAAATTTGAAATTCGAAAAAATATTTGAAATTCAATATTCAAATTTGAAATTCGAAAAAATATTTCAAATTCAATATTCAAATTTGAGATTCGAAAAAATATTTCAAATTCAATATTCAAATTTGAAATTCGAATAGTTTGTAAAAATGATTTATTCATTAAATACTTGTACCAGATTTCACAGGCTATATTATAAAGTCATGAAGTGAAATGTTACATGCATATTGATAACATTCTGATAAAAGATCATTCGATCTTTAAAAAAGATCAGATTAATATTAAGCTAAGTTAAAACTAATTTCATTCCTTTTACGTGAGGATATTCAAATTTGAGTAGACGTAAAAACGATTTAAAAAATTCAAATGGTAGTGAAAACAAAAATTTTTTTGCAAGTAATACAGTTGATTTATTTTTAGATCGGTAGCTGATGAGCTGAAAATGGGTCGTCGGGTTGATCCAAAAATTTTCAAATCAGCAACAGTGATGTATTCGGATGTTGTCGGTTTCACCTCACTCTGTAGTGATAGCTTACCGATGGAGGTGGTAACACTGTTAAGTGGTGTTTTTCAAAAATTTGATTTAATCATTTCACAGCACCAATGCTACAAGGTATGTATTCTAATTAACTTCAGATCAGCTTAAAGTAAGATTAAGATCAAGTTACAACTATTTGATTTAACTGTCTTAAAATTACTAAACATAATAATTTATAGGTAATAAAGGGGGTATGTATTCTAATTAACTTCGGATCAGCTTAAAGTGAGATTAAGATCAAGTTACAACTATTTGATTTAACTGTCTTAAAATTACTAAACATAATCATTTATAGGTAAGAAAGGTAAATCATAAGTCAGTCGAAAAACAAAAAAAGGAAATAAAGAGTTAAAATTTTAATCTATTTTAAATTCAAGCATGAATATTAATAATATAAATTTTAGGTTAATTACTTCTTACTACTTAGTATTATTCTTGATTAAGGTTGAAACAATTGGCGATGCATATATGGTAGCATCTGGTGTACCAATTATCAGTCTACATAATCATGTTCGTGATATTGCATCTGTTGCAATTATGATGAGAGATGTAAGCTTTAATTTATTCCTTTTTAAATCTTTCCAATTTTCCTTTCTTTGAACGTTAAAGTATAGCAATATTGATTTATCCATTTAAAAATACTTTTAATAGAAATGCAAAATTTATGACGAATATAAATTTCAGTAAAATATAAAATGAAGTTCATAAAGAACGGAATATATTTAAATATATCATATTTTACAGGAAATGAAATTGAATTATACTTTATCTATTTAAAAATATTTTTAATTAAAATACAAAATCTATAAAAAATGAAATTCATAAAGAGTGGAATATATTTAGTATATTTTATTTATCATGCTTAAAATTATTGGAAATAATCATCTTTATTCATGAGAAATGGATTGTATTTATCATTATCATTATTTGTCATTTAATTTATTATATTTAAAATTATTGGAAATAATCATTTTTTTAAAGTAAGTTTTTTTTTTTAAATATCTCTTTAATACTTTCTTAGAATTGGAATGATTGATTATCAAAGATATTGAAAATAAAATTTTCAGTTCCTATCCGGATATGAAATACCACATAGACCGGGACAAAAGTTACATTGTCGTTGGGGTTTTAATACAGGACCGGTATTTGCTGGTGTTGTTGGTTTAACTGCACCGCGATATTGTATTTTTGGCCAAACGGTTTCACTTTTTCTTTTTTTCAAAAAAAAAATATGTAAAATGAAGTAAGAGAACTGTAATTAAATAGTTTAGTAAATTTAGCTTTTTACTGATAAAGAAAAAATTGTCTTATCATTTGAACATTTTATCATTAATAAATAAAGCTTATCATTGATTAATGATAAGACAATTATAAACCGTAAATTAATTTCCAATAATTATTTCTGCCTATTTATTTATGATAATTTGTTATTCATCCGGAATTTAATCATTCCGTATTTGAAATTTTTGTTTTTTACCTGCTTTTTCTCTCCCTCTCTCTCTCTTTCTTTCTCCATTGTATACTTTAACTTTTCTTTTTTGTTATGAAAAAGTGATAAGTAGAGAAATTTGATAAATTTAGCACAAATACAATTTGCACTTGAAGATCATTTCAGGTGACAATAGCGGCAAAAATGGAAAATAGTGGTTTACCGGATAAAATTCAAATTACTCTGAAAAGTTATCAGTTATTAACAGCTCGATATCCGGAATTTAAATGCTCACCACGAGGAGGAGTTCGAATTGACGTTTGTTTTGGGCCTTTTTTTTTTTAATTTCAGGATTGTTCTTTTCCATCTGATAAAATTTTCTTAGGCTAAGAAATATTAAATAAATATTTAATTCAAAAGTCGAGAAAACTTCAATTCATGTTATTTTCGATTTATATTCAGACTTTTTTCCGCATTTCGTTTGCTGTAATATTGATAAGAGAATCGCAAAGTTAATGATAGAGTTTTAGGATTACCATTTTTGAAATTGTTTAACGAATTAATTATCTAACAAATCGATCAATTT
>JABVXU010000686.1:0-25975 GCA_013365365.1 Cruorifilaria tuberocauda
TTTTGATCATTTCATGTTTTCAAAAAGGTTATTTTTGTTTATTTCATGCCTCCAAAAAGGTCATTTTTGATTATTTCATGCCTCCAAAAAGGTCATTTTCGATTATTTTTAAAAATGGACCATTTTTGATTATTTCACACAGATGGTATTTTTATCTTTAGATGTTGCTATTTTATTCATCAAGATGATGAATTTTTGGTACGACACTGCGGTCTCTCTTTAACTTCTCTCTCCCTCTCTCTCTCTCTCTCTCCCTCTCAATTAAATAATCCTCCCACTCCGTCTCTCTTTCACATAAAGCATTTGAAGTGTTCAGAACGATATGAAATGGTCGATGTGTGTAGGACGATGTTTGCGCATCTATCAGTACCGCATCATTCTCTCCGCAATTCCCTTTTCATTTCCCGTACTCTTCGCTTCTCAAGAACTTTTGCTGAAATGCTCATGCTTACTTTTCTCTTATCACCTTATCATTCTTCATTTATCAGCACTTATCAGTATTATATTCAAAATTTCTTCTGTACAATTAATGCAAGAATGAAAAAAGAAAAAGTTAAATAAAATTAATTAATTTTGCTTTTCCAAATTTTTCTTATCTTAACTTTTGATAAAATATTTACGCTTACTTTTCTCTTATCACCTTATCATTCTTCACCTTATTATCCTTGTCGTTCTTATCAGTACTTATCAGTGTTTATTTATTCAAAAATATTAATTTCCGCTGAGAACTAATATGCATGCATGAATGAAAAAAAAAAGTTGAATGAAATTAATTTTGCTTTTCCAAATTTTTCTCCTCGCAACTTTTGATAAAATGCTCATACTTACTTTTCTTTTATCACCTTATCATTCTTCATTTATCAGTGCTTATCAGTACCATATTCAAAAATTGAAATTCTGCATTTATCAGTATTTATCTATTCAAAAAACATAATTATACTACAATGATTATATTGCAACATTACTATCATACAGTCTCTCTCTCTTTTTTTCGACTTTATAATTAATAAAAATTTTTTGGGATTTCAATTTTTGAAATTTTTTTAAATTTCACTTTGTCAGTTCTCTTTCATCTTTCAAACTTATCTTTTTTCCTTATCAAATTTCTTTCAAAAATGTTTCAATTTTTCATTATATCTTTCTTTTTCACATCTGTTTATCGTATATAATGATTTTTGATCAAATTTTTTTTTTCTAACTTTTATTTCATTTTTAAATTATTTTTTTAATTACAGCAGTTATGTTCAAAGATTTAAATTTGAAAATTTAATGCAAAATAATTGAAAGTTGCATTTTTCTTTCGTAATTATTTAGTGAAAGTAAAATAATGAAGGTTAAATTTTAAGTATTTTTAATTTAAAGGAGTGGAGTATGGTGAAAGTCAAATTTTAGTATTTTTAATTTATTCTATTAAATTTAGAAAGAAAATCAATGGTATAAAGTATGTTAGTGATAATGATATGTTTTTTTATTTCTTTAATTAATTTAGTTTTTTTTCATTCATTATTTTACTTAGAAAAAAAACAAGTATTATAAAGTATATTAGTAATAAGTTATAAAGTATATCAGTGATAATGTTGTAAAGTATATTAGTGATAATGTTCTTTCCTCTAATTAACTTAACTTTTTCCGGTGATTATTTTACTTAGAACAAAAAAAAGAGTGTTATAAAGTATATTAATGATAATGTCATCTTTCTTTTTATTCCTCTAATTTAATTTTTTCAATAATTATTTTATGATTTTAATTAAATTTCTCTTGTAGCTTTTCTCTTACAAATATTATTAGAGTTTCCAAAAAAAAAAAAAACAAAAAGACCTGATTTATCACTGTAATTATATCATGATTTCCATATTTATACCATGATTTATATCATGATTTCTATATTTATACGTAGTAAAATACAATCGTCGTCTTTCATTGTTACCATTTCTTCAATAAGTGTGAGTGAAATTAATATAATTTGCATGAAAATATATTTATTTATTCTTCTCTCTTGACCCCATCTTCAAAGTTCATCGGTTTTCAATTATGATTTATTCATGCAGTAATGGTAGCTTGATCTAAATCTAAAATCACTACAATTAGATTTGTTGGAAAAGAGGAAATGAACTATTTTCCTACCATATAAATAAATATACCATTTCTTTCCCTACAAAATTGATTTATAATTTGAATATCTCAAGGATAGAAATTTTGAATGGAATAGAAAGTATAAATAAAAGTATATACTTTTATTATTGTATTCAAAAGTAATAATTTGAAAATACTTTCGCTTCATTTATTTCAACTATATTGTTATTCGAGTAACAATATTACTTTCCTGGATTATAATATCCGCAGTAATTATCCGATAAAATTCCAATAAATTGAAATATTTTAATTTCTTATTTTTATTTCAAATTATATTCAATTGATTGTATTTCACGATAATTTTATTAGTATCGAATAGTAAAATCACTATAATTGTAAAATCATTGTAAAATAGTAGTGTGATTAGCATTAATAACAAACAGTCTTATCTTTAATTATCTTTTACCTTTTATTGATTTTTTGCCCCTTACTTTTCACCTTTCACTTTTTACCGTTCACTTTTTACCTTTAACCTAACCGTTTACCTTTTACCTTTTATCTTTCACCGTTTACCTTTCACCTTTCACCTTTTACCTTTTACTTTTTACCTTTCACTTTTTACCTTTAACCTAACCGTTTACCTTTTACCTTTCGCCTTTCACCTTTTACCTTTTACCTTTCACCTTTTACCTTTCACCTTTCACTTTTTACCTTTAACCTAACCTTTTACCTTTCACCTTTTACCTTTCACCTTTCACCTTTTACCTTTTACCTTTCACTTTTTACCTTTAACCTAACCGTTTACCTTTTACCTTTCACCTTTTACCTTATATGTTTCATCTTTTGCCTTTTACCTTTCACCGTTCACCTTTTACCTTTTACCTTTTACCTTTTACCTTTTACCTTTCACCTTTTACCTTTCACTTTTTATCTTTCACTTTTTACCTTTCGCCTTTTACCTTCTACATTTTACCTTTCGAATTATGAGTATAACTTATACTTTAATAATACATCACTTCTAATTAAACCTTTTTAGAAACTTTCTCTGTCAATAAGTATAGCCTGTTTTATCGTCAACCAAAAACTTTGAGAAGATAATTAGAAACGGAATTAGAAGATAGTAGTTAATCTTGAATGGTATATTTACTTATAGCACTGTCATTTGATTTTTTAGTTATTGATTTATTGATTTCAAACTTCACACAATTTGATCAGTGAGAGTAAAGCTTAGAGAAATGAAGCTTAGAAAATATATTCTAACAGGAGTATAGTATTTTGTTTGAAAGAAACTTTGATAGCTATATCAAACTTATGAGAACTATGAATCAGCCAATGACTACTTGCTATCATTGATTATCATGATAACGATGAGTTGTTATAATTATGAATAATCATTTATGATATAGCTTTGCTTATATCTTATAGATTATTGTGATTTATGAAGTGATCGATGTTTAGTGAGTTTAAGCTGTAAACTTTGAATAATTTGTCAATTTTTCTTAAAAAAACATATCATCATGATTAGCTTATCATGATTGTTTGAAATATGATTACTTCTTCTTATCATAATCATGATTTTCTTATTCTTTATATATTTTCGAATTAATTTTTGTGATAAATATGACAGGTACTTATCATGATTATTTGAAATATGATTATTTCTTCTTATCATAATCATGATTCTTTTTATTCTTTCATATATTCTCGAATTAATTTTTGTGATAGGATTACGTGATTTTAAAAAACTTAATATGAAAAAAATCAAAAATAAAACAAGCTTAAGATGAAAAATTGTTAAAATTCGTTATTTCAATTTCATCAATAGGTTAAAATTACTTTCGCTTTTTAGGTTTTTTTTTATTAGCATGTGTTTATTTAAGATTTGTTAGAAAACTTGTTTTATGTCTTTTTCACTTCTCTAAAATTTCATCACTGTCGTATAATCTTTTCCAAACGATTCATCTTCTAGAGCTAAAATTAACAAAATTTTTTGATATTTTAGTCAACGAGTTAAATTTCGCTTTTTATTTTCCAATTTTAATAAGCTTAAATAAGCTTAAATTGTAATTAAATGAAAATTCTGTTAAAACTTATATCGTTATCTTCTAATCAGTCATGATTGATCATTTATCATTTTCCTCTAAATCACTTATATGGATTTGTGTCTGATAATTTATCATTTCTTTAAACAATTTTGATTACAGTTTCTGATACTTTTTGCGATTCATTTATGATAGTCTTTTTTTTCCTGTTTGAAAAAATTATTCTAAATAATTAATTTTTAATTAACAATTTTGGTAAATAGGAAATGAAATTCTACTCATTAATATTATAAATTATTACTATTAATTATAATTGCATTGTTACGATAGAAATATTCTTAGCTATAAAAATATAAAAATATTTCAAATGATCTATCTGAAATTTATAATCATTTTCATTTTTGAATTATATTTCAGTATTTTATTTAATTTATTAAGTATTATTTTATTTGATGGAGAAAAATTCACGAAAAGAAAACTTTCAAATTTTTTGATAAAGATGGAAAATATTTCAAGCATAAAAGTAAAATGATAAGAATAAATTGATTAGCATAGAGTTAAAATTAGTACATAAAATTTATTATACTGTAATCGATTTTTACAAGTACTTTTATTTGAAAAGTACTTTATACATTCAATTCAGAAAAGTAAATATTCTCTTATAATATCAAATCAACATTTCTTACGTAAATACTCCTTTCGTATTATACGTTTAATTTCGATTGAGAAAATTGAATTTAAAAATTCTATATTAACTTTATTTATCTTTGCATTAAAAAATATGCAATTTTTTTAATTTAATTGAAACTAAATTTTTCTGACTTTTTAACTTATTTTAATTTTAATAATTTTATTTCAATTTCAGTAATTAATTAAATTTTTGAATCAAATAGCATTTTTAACAAAATGATTAAGTATTTTACAGATATCCTCGTTTAACAGATGTTATTCATTTGCATAATTAGCATAATCTATAGCTAACAAAACGTGAAATGGAAATTACAATCTATTTATCCATGCATTTTTTTTTTCACAAAAAAAATGTTATGCTTGAAGATATATATTGTAAATCGACCTTTGATTCAAAAATTTTTCTAATTTGTATAAAAAAAAGAAATATTTTTAAAAATTAAATTAAATTTTTTAAAAAATTTATGGAAATTACGTAGAACTAAAATTACTATTTACTACTACGTAAAATTAATTGCTGCGTAGAATTACGTGCTTATCTCTTGTAGGTAAACTTTTTTATCTTCATACTAAATTTCTAAACAAAAATGAAATATGCTAATTATCCGAGAGGATAAATTAATTAAATGACGAGAAAATAAAGGTAAAACAAATAATGATCGAATGTAATAATTAATCTTATTCTATTGATTTAATTTTATCGATTAATTTTAAAATGATAAAAAGTAATTTGAAATTTTCAGTTACATTATATTTATTCAAATTTACAAATACCATAAAAATACTTTATATTATTTTTATGAATTGATTGAAAATTTCAATTCTGGTATTTATCGATCCGGAATTTGCAAGGCTATTAAAAATGTTTACAAATCATCATTGAAAATATTTATATTACTCTTATGAATTGATTGAAATTTTTAATTCCGGTATTTATTGATTCAAAAATTTGAAAAGTTATTAAAAATATACAAATAAATAAATATTCTTTTCGTTTTATCTTTCTCTTCTCAATCACTTCCGTATAGTAATGTTGCTCACTTTTTTTTTTTGTCGCAAAAATTAATGTTGCGCGAAATTTATTGATTTGATAGAAATTAAATTGATTGTTAAAAAAGGAAAAGAGAAATAAAGAGGAAGAGAAAGAAAGAAAGAAAGAAAGAAATAATTTTTTTGGTAAAACGAATAAATTACTTTTTATTATTTTCCAAACTATTTCATTCCTATCTTTATCTTTAAATTTTAAAAAAAAAGTTTTCATTAATTTTTTCTTCGTTTTTTTTTTTGAAGAGAAATATAATGATTGAACGGTTAAATAAGAAATAATTTGTTTAATTTTAAATCATTTTAAATAATGATTTCCAGTTTTGCTAACGATATGATAAAACGTTAAGCTTTATTTTAAAGTTAAACTTAATAATATAAAGTAAACCTTAAGGTTAAACTCAAATAATTATTATCTGTAAAAATTTTTCATAAATTTTTTTTTAAATTTTAGAAATTCATAGGAGAGAAAACAATAATACTGATTTTGTTTTTGGTTCTCAATTTATAAAAAATGAATAGAATAGATTGTAAATTGATAGTTTGATTTGTTATGAAATAGTTAGTTAGTGTTAAGCGTATTCTTTTTTCAGTGATAAAATTATCACTGAATGAACGATTTGATAATTTATAAATTATTTATCCTTGAAAATGACCGATTTGTGAAAATTCCATGATTGATATTTACGTGATTTAATCAAATCTTTCAGTTCATTTAAAGGTTTGTAACCAAATAATTACACCGAAAGATGCAAGGACAAAATTTGTCTCTGTATTTAAATGGTCAATTGTGAATTTTCTAATCATGATTTTAGAACTCATAGAAACAATCTTGATTGTGATAATGATTATGATGATAATGATAATGATGATTGGTTAATGTTAGTAGTTCTTAATGATTCCGAGCTAAATTTCACTAATTATGAAAATGGTAATGATGATAACTTAACTTTAGTAGTTAGTTGTAAATGATTACCCTAATAATAGCAATTACGATGTTGAACATCTCAACCGTGATGAGATGAATGATAATTTGATAGTGATAACTTTATGATTCGGAATAAATTTCAATTTATGTCTCATAAAAAGTTCACTTAAGTAGCATTTGAATTTAAATTGCTACATTATGTAAAATTTGATAATTAATTAAATTTCGTTAAACTGTTAGAATCTTTTTTCTCTTTATAGAAGTAACTTCGTCCTTCTTATAGCTACTTATCAATTTATTGACTTTTGAAGTTTTAAACAAAAATATATATAAAAAAAATATGAGGTAAAAAGGAAGGTATGAATGTTCATATTAAATTTTTTCAATTCATAGACATATTTTTTAATATTCCTTAAATAAAAAATAATAAAAGAAGTAATGAAAAAAACTATTTGTTTTTCAATTTTTTTTTTCGAAAACTTTTTTTAGGCGTAATTATTTCTGAAAAGTGAAATTATATTATCATTATTTTTTTTCGGTACAAAATTACTTTTTTCCTTTTTTTTTCTCTCATTATTCCATAATTCTTTTTTTAGAAATATTATACATTTATTCAAATATTAATCGAAAATAAAATATTTTCGAAACAAAAAAGAAAATAAATGTTCGATAATAATTAATTATTTTTACAAAAAGTTACATCTAAAAGAAAAATCTTTAACAGTATATTTAAATTAATATGTTATCTACTGTATTATCGTATCGTGTTATATTCAGGGATACGGTACATATATTTTCCTTATTCATTCATTCTCATCTCGGAACTAAACTGCAACATCCTCAATTATCCCGATGATTTTTGTTAACCTGATTTATTACATTGTACAATATTGGAAAATAAAATTTTTCCATTCTTTTCTTTGGTTAAATTCATAACAATTTTATATCATTCGATAACTTCCCATTTTGTAAGTTTCCCATTTTATGAAAATTTCTAATTTAATTCAAAGGAATAATTCGAAATTCTTTTTTTGTCAATCAAAAAAGCTAAAAATCAATAAAAGCTAATAAATATCTTTTTATATCATTCTTTATCACTTTTTATCTTTTTTTCAACATTGTTGAAAATTTAATTTATATTATTAAAATTTGCATTTGATTCTGATTTATTTGATTAAAATTTGATTTTAATTAAATTTTCATTTAAAATTGTATATTTTTTATTAATCTAATTTTCCCTTCATTTTATCTAATTTTTATTTATTAAATTATTTAATTTTTATTAAGTTTAATATAATAACTTAAAAATTTGTTAAAAATCGATCATGCAAAGTGAATAATAACGTTAGCATTAGAGCAAATCATTTCCAAGTAATATATGGCTTATCATGATATGATAGGGATATCATTAACACTGTTAATATATCATTAACAGAAAATACTTCCATTTTTCGTATTCCTTTAATTATAGATTTATTTGAAAAATATTTTTCCATCCTGTTTTAATACGACTTAGGTAAGGTAATTTTATGTCATGATAATTTCATATCATATTCCAAACTAAATTCTATTTAAAAGTTAATATAAAATGAAATTTTGTTAATTCCGAAATTTGCGTTATATTAAATTCCGTAAAATTAAAGTAATATTATACTCATTAATCATAATCATAACTATATTATATAAATCATAACTTAATCATAACTATATGATATAAATATATTTTTAAATTATATTATACTTTTTGTATATTTTATTGAAATACTTGATTTTTTAAATATCTTTGTAAATTTTACTCAGTAACTGATTGACTATGATGATTATTCCATTCATATACATTTCATTCGTTCAATTAGTTAGTTTATCATCATTGTTTAGTTCATTAATTAGTGAAAGAAAACAGAATGAAGTAAAGTTTTCTTTTCAAATTAAAGTGTGGTCGTAAATATTCGTACAGTTTACTTCTCGTTATCAACAAATTGTTAATGGAAACACTTTAAAAGTATTTCGATTAAGGTTATTTCAGGTTAATGAATGAAAGGATTTAAAAAATTGGGACATTCTAATTGGCTTAGTATCATTGGCCTCATTTTTCAAAAGGCCCAATACTTCTTCACCTAATTTATTCTTTAAAAATGAACATCTTTAAAATATTTCTGAAGTGTTTCGAATAAATTTTTTTATTCTGAAATTTTGTTAGAATAATTTTTTTTTTTAATTTTACACGTATTTCTAAATATTTCTCTTTTTCTTGCATTTCATTAGCTTAAAATTAGCTTAAGATTTTCCGGAATCCTTTTGCTCATATAATAATTCATCTTTTCATGCAATTGATTACAATTCTTTTTTGATTCGTTTTTTTAAATTCATTTAAATCATTACATGAAAGCAAAAAACAATTTTATTAAAATGATTGATATAAAATTTGGAATTTCATTTTAAAAGATTTTGTTGTATAGGATGATATAAATATCATCACACCTTTTAATTACAGTATCTACAGTAACCTACTTTGCTTACAGTAACCTGTTCTGAAGATCGTTCTACAGTAACATATTCTTGAAATTATTCTACCGTAACCTATTCTAAAAATCATTCTACAGTAACTTATTTTGAAAATTATTCATTCTTATCAATCAGCTTATCCCTTCTTTTTTATCAATTAACATAATTAGAATAAGTGAATTGATAAAATGATTAACAAACTAGTTGAAGTGATTTACTCTCAGATATTTCTTACTAGATTTCTTGGAACTTTTTTCTCGATTTATGTTTTAAGTGCTATTTTCAATCAATTTTTCATTCCAAATTATATACCATACAGCAAAATAACAAAAATTATTTTAGAAATATGTGAAACAGAAACCAGAATATAAGTTTTACTGAAACATCCGGTAATCCGGAATAGATTAATTACGATCAATTTTCATTTCTGATCTTCTTTACTTTGTCCGATCGAAATTTATCAGATATTTGAGAAAATGTATTTTTCTGTTTTGAATATTGCTTTAATTGATTTTTCTCTTGTCCAATGCTTACTTTTTTGCAGTACACGACGTACGGCTAATTCATTACGTGATCGAATGTATCGAACAGAAAATTCCCTAGAAGTATGGATTTTGGAAGCAAAAGGTGTTCCGGTTAAACGGAAATATTACTGCGAGATATGCCTCGATAAGACATTATATGCTCGAACATCAGCAAAACCACGTGGTGATATTTGCTTCTGGGGCGAGCATTTCTATTTCAGGTTTGCTTTCCGGTCATTTCTTTCTTTATCACTCCTTTATCACATATCACTCAAATATCACTTCATTCTTTATCATTTCTTTATCACACTTCATTCCAATATTATTTTTTTCTTTATCACTCCTTTATCACATATCACTCTATTATCATTTCATTCTTTATCATTTCTTTATCACATTTCATTCCAATTTTTTGGCAAGTTTTCAACTTATTTTCAATTTTTTTTGTTTCAAAAGTTTAAAAGATTATAAAGATGAATAATGATATTTTAGGTAAAATGATAACTAATTATAACTTATCAGTTGATATTTGAAATATTTAGAAATAAATCTTTAAGAAACAATTTTTAATATAAGATAGTCCTAATTTTATGAATATAATTATTTAATTGTATCAAATAATTATTTTAATTTTTTACCGATAAATTTTTTAATTTTTAAAATTTCAGTCCAATTCCAAAATTGGAATGTGTTTGTATAAATTTATATCGTGAAGCGGATGCGAAAAAAAAGAAAGATCGTTCAACATTGATCGGTTACGTTCAGATCAAAATCGATCAGCTTTCTACACGGCATCCGGTGGAACGATGGTTTGTTTATTTGTTTATTTTCCTCTTCCTCTTCCTGTTCCTCTCTCTCTCTCCTATTTTTTTTTTAATTTATCAAATATAATAATCAATCGCAGTTTTTTTGGAAATATTTTTTCAAGAAAGAAACTACTGAGCCTTTAAGGAAATCTCGGGATTTTTCAATCATTTTGCATGATTACTCCATGCTATTATATAAGAAAAACTACTGAGCAGTAGATATGTCTTTAAGAACTCTCGGGATTTCCCAACCATCTTCCACGATTTCGGATATTACTTAAAATTTTTATTACTTAAAAAATACTTAAATACTAAAGTTCAGATTAAAGAATTTATCAACTGATTAATTTCAATTTGAAAATACCTTTAAATAAGAGTTCATTGAATATATTTCGTAAATTTTTGCAAATTTTATCATGAATTTATTGATCAAAATTTTTTTAATCATTGTAAAATATGATAGCGTTTATATCAATTAAATTTTAATATTATCTTATGAGAATCAGGTGTTGGAAATGCTCTACAAGTAACATTTTTAAAATGATTAATAAATTTTGGATGAATTTGAATGAATTTTGAAATTCGCTGAAAAGTAACGTGCACGTTGACAAAATTAAATTTTAATTTCTCTATGGAAACAGGAAATGAAATCATCGAATTCAATTTTTTCAATTGAAAAAAATTTTTTTAATTTTGGAATTATCAAGCGATACAGTAATAAATCCATGTCATTATTTACAATATTAATATTTTAATAATCCATCATTATTTATAACATTAGCATTATAATCCTGTGCCAAAATAATAATTGTACCATAGAGTTATAGGTAATCAATAAGTTAATGAGAGTTAAAATTAGCATGAAATTACAGGTAATCAATAAGTTAATGAAATTTTAAAAAAAGGAATTTTAAATTAAAATTTTTCTTTTTTGTTGATTTCATATTCTATTCATTCAACTATGATTAAATCAATTCCCTTCCATTAAATTATAATTCGACCCTATTTTACTTCTTTTTCATCTATTTTTTTTTCAGAATTCATTATTTATAATGATTACCTGTCTTTCTAGAATTACCTGTCTTTCTGGATTTACCTGTTTCGTTTCTCTTTCTCCTTTCTCGATTTCTCCATATCAGTAATGCTGAAAATTTATTATCCATTAATTATCCACAATTAATGATTATTAAGTATTTATTATTGATGAAATTGTCACCTTTCTTTTCTTTCAACATTTCAGTTAATTCATCCGAAATTTAATTAATTAATTAATTAATTTGTATCATATTAATTTTTTATAATCCAAATTTTCCTAAAGAAAAAATAAAATAATATTTTATTTTCTTCACATTAAATTGTTCACAAATCTTTTTAGAGTTTCTTTTCTTATAAAGCTGTAAATATTATGAAAGGAATTTTAAGAAATGTATAAGGAATTTTCTTTGAAAAATTTTACAAATTACCAGCTGCATGTTTCGCTAGAAGCTACAGTTAGCTTTCTTTAAGTAAAATTTCTACTCCTTACAATATAGTATTTATTTAATTACGAATAATTGAGTATTTTTTTTAGCATTCAATAAATTTTGAGTAATTTTTGATTAACTGATTATTTATTAGCTAAATGATTTTCATGATCGATTATTAATTGAAACTTTAATTTTTATGATCGATTATTAATTGAAATTTTGATTTTTATAATCGATTATTGATTTAAACTTTAATTTTTATGATCGATTATTAATTGAAACTTTGATTTTTATAATCGATTATTGATTTAAACTTTAATTTTTATGATCGATTATTAATTGAAATTTTGATTTTTATAATCGATTATTGATTTAAACTTTAATTTTTATGATCGATTATTAATTGAAACTTTGATTTTTATAATCGATTATTGATGTAAACTTTGATTTTTATAATCGATTATTAATTGAAACTTTGATTTTTATGATCGATTATTAATTTATATGTGAAGTAGGATAAAATATAGAGTATAGGATTGATGTTGGTGTTGGTTTTGAAAAAAGTTTGTTTAAAAGCATATAGAGTTGCCCATCGAAACGTGAACGTTGTATATCATTTAATCACTTATCATTTAATCAGTAATGTAAAATAATTGATTTTATCATTTATTATTTATTTTACATTATTGATTAAATGATAAGTGATAAAATCAATTATTTTACATTATTGTTTAATTGATATATATAATTTAACAGGTTATTATATTAAAAATTTTACTCACAACAAATCTGTTAAAATTTTAACAAATAAAAAACTATTTTTAATTTTTTGCTCGGAGAGTTGAAATGATTTAAAATGATGCTCAACTTTCTTAATCACTTATCATTTTATCTTCAAGTAAAAACTGCTAGAAAAATGATTCGATTTATTGACTTCTTATCAGTTCGAGGAAAGATTGGATAACATATAATCTTTTTAAGTAATGATTAAATTTGATAGCAACGATAACAGGAGTGTGAGAGAGAGAGAGAAAACATTGATTTTTGATAATTTCAACTTTCAGTAATAATTACAAAAGAGAGAGAGACCAATCTTTTTAAGTAATGATTAAGTTTGATAGTTACGAGAGAGAGGGAGAGAACGTTGTTTTCCGATAATTTCAATTTTCAGTAATGATTTATGCGAGAGAGAGAAAGAGAGTAATGTTTAGTGATTATATTGAAATTTCAATGTTAATGCACTTGATCTGATTTTTATATACTTTTTAAAATAATTTTTACACCTTTTCAAAGAAAAAAAAGGAGAGAAAATTGTGAAATTGTGATACATTCTTTATCTCTTTTCAAAGTAATTTTCGTACTTTTTCTTTTACCTTTTTTGTTTCGCTCTTCGATCAATTATTTTTTAAAAATTTTTGTCATTAAATTTACATTAACTACATTTTCTTTCCAAAAAAAAAAAAAAGAAACAGAATTATAATTAATCAAATGTGTGCAGAAATTATTTTCTAATTAATTAATTAATTAATTAATATATTCTTTGAATTTTTTCTTCTATTTTGAAATAAATAAGATATCTTGCAGTAATATTGGAAATCATTCAGCTTGTTTTTTTTTTTTTATTTACGAGAACAGTTTTACAGTCTAATAGATATGTTTCAAAGATAAATTTTCTTTCCGTTTCTTTTTTTGCTATTTTCAGGTTAGAAAATTTTGTAGCCTAAAATTTCGGAAACAAAATTTATTTTCCAAAATTTTTGGGATACAATTTTTTTTTTTTTTATAATTTTCTCCTAAAATTTTTATTGCTTTTATTTTTCTTTCCTACGCATAGTTTTACCAGGAATATAGATAATTAGAATTAAATTTTTAATACCGTACCTTGATGTTATCGTAATTTGTGTTGATGTAATTATCAGTAATTGTATATGCCATATATAATTTAGGTATCTGATAGTTTTACCGAAAAAATTTCCGAAAATGAAAATTTATTAAATATTAATGTAGTTATAGATTACAGACTATTGTAATAATTTTTCGCATTCATTTTTTTTACTATCTAAAATAGTGATATTTTAAAATCGATCTTAAAAATTACCGTAAAAGTTGCCGTAAATTACCGTAGTTGTCGCATTTTTGTACGGAAATAATAAATATGATGAATTGCTATGCAGTAATATTTATAGCAAATGTTACCGTATCTGAAATTTAATTAAAAGTTTTTTTTTTTTTTTTTTAAATAAGTCTTTCCATCAGATAAGCAAATTTTTCATTGATGATATCGACAAATTTCATTTAATCTGATATGAGTAAATGAAGAAAAAGAGTAAGTGATGATTAATTATCAATTTGTCATAATGAATGAAAAATTGATAACAATAAATTGAAAAGAAGGGACGATACAGGTACCAGGTACTGGGATACCTGATGATAGTGAAGATTTCACCAATTGATGACTGTCATCATTGTTGACCTCGACGTTAATCAACAATGATAGTTCAAGGTTCAATTAAATTTTAAGTCGTTGCTTTCAATATGTACATCCATTTTAAATTTACCTAATCAAACTATTTCTTCCTTCCGTTTTTTCCTCTCCTCTTATTTTTTTCCAAATTATATCCTATATTAGAAAGAAAGAATTGAAAGTTAAATCTTCTTTATCAATAAGCTTCTTCAGAAATAAAACTTTTTTTTACAATTACTTAACTTGGAATTCAAAAAGAACTTTTAGTTTCTATCATTTTCGTTTAATTTTTCGTTTTATTTGTTTGCCTGTTTTCTTTTAATTAATTAATTTATTTATTTATTATCTATTTATTTATTTAATTATTTTATTCTTATTTTTCTTATCACATTATTCTTACTTTCCGTTTCATTTTCATTCATTTCATTTATTCGTTTATCAATTAATTAAGTTATTTATTTTTTGTTCTTTCATAAACTACCATAATCTTAATTAGTTTACCGTTATTTCCTTTTGTTTATTACTGTAAAAGTTGGATGAAAATACAGTAAAAAAGAAAATGACAATTATCCATTATGCATTTATTAACAGTTATTTGATTGGTTTATATAGATGGATTTTACCTAAACGTTCTTTTACTTGTTACGGTGCAGTTAAGGTAAACCATTACAGCAATATGATAGTGATTGCTGAAGGTCAAAAAATACTGTAGATAAAGTGTTTTCTTTTTCTTACAAATGAAAGTAATAATTCATTTCATTTTCGAAGTAATTAACTTAATCTTTTTCTAACTGCATTGTTACTGTATTTGTACTTTTAAGACTATTTTATTATTAACAGTAATTGGAAAGAAAATATTATTTAATATTTATTTATTTTACAGGTATTTATTGCTTATTTTACTTACCATTAGAAAAAGTTATTTTTGGTACAGTACTAATAGCAAAAATGATTTTTTTTACATAATTTTTATTGTAATTTCAAATTACTGTAAAATACCGTTATATTTATTATAATTCCTTTGGTAAAATTTCCTGATGACATCTATTTTTTAAAAAAATTAAAATTAGAAAGAATTTATGGATTCTGAAAATTTTTAAATTTTTTAGATTTACTTTTCCAAATTTCTATTATTAATTAAAAGTATGAATTTTAGAATATATAAATTAGGTAAGAAAAAAATACTTTATTTATTGCTTACTTTACCTAATATAAAAAAATCTTTTTTAATTGATTTTTCTTTTGCTTTGAAGGATAAAAAAGTAAATTTAAAAGACTACAAATTTTCAGAATCCATGCATTCCTTCTCTTACCTAATTTTTTTATCATGAAATTTTTATCTTGTAATAAATAATAATAGAAATTTGGAAAATTACTTTCTCTTTTCTTTAATTTTGTACTTTATTACTGGTTTTTGTATTTTTTTTTACGTATTATGATACTGTCGTTAATTTAATTTGAATTTTAAATTATTGAAAATTTCTTTTGGAACAATCCTTGAAGTGACGATGTTGAATAGTCTATCGAAGAATTGCTTGCAATCATCATCCTGGTTGGATCGTCGACACTTTCTTCGACCTTTGTGTAATATTAAATTTGATAGAAATTGTTTCAAATTAAGAAGCATTTTCGGGACATATTATCGGTCAGCTTTGTTTAAAATTTTCCAATTTAAATTCAATTGATAATTAATTAATTAAATTAATTAATTTATCAATCAATCAATTGGCTAATTTTTAGAAATCTCCATTTCTTGTCAATTTTTTTTTACTTTTTCTATCGATTTTTTAATCTTTTGATTTTTATTAAGCTGAAATTACATGCATACTGTAGTTTCCGGTATGTGATTTTATTAATTTAAAACTATTTAAAAACAATAGAGATAATTAATTAATACTGTTATCAATTTAATGTTTTAGAAGAAATTTTGTGTTATATTCAGCTTCTCTCTCTTTTCCTGTCTTCTTAAAATTATTATTTTACAAAAATTCATACTGAGTTATCATAATTGATCATATCATATCACAGCAGATTAAATATTCATCTTCGATTGCAATCATATTATTTGGAGGATTTTTTGGATTTAAGTAAAAATTAAAATCTGAATTGTAAAATAATTGATTCTATCATTTATTATTTAAAATAAGAATCATCAAAATTTCGAAAATTTTATAAAATTTTAATTTTAATAAATTTTCATAGTAAATTATTTTGTAGTATATAAAAAAAAAGAAACTACAAATTATTTTATAATTTCTATTTCTTTTCTTTTTCAATTTTTTTCAATTTTTTAATTAAAAATTAATTAAATGAGGTGGAATGAAGGTAATTAATTAATTTTACAGGTATACTATCACAGCAACATCAGATGGTACCAAATTATCGAATGCAATAAAAGACAAAGGTAATGGTGAGATAGCTGCTGTACGTATTAAGGCTCGTTATCAATCAGTACAGATATTACCTATGCAAGCATATACTGATTTACTAGCATTCATTAAGTAAGTCATTTCTATCTCCCAAGAAAAAAGAAATATCGATCGATGAATTAAAATTAAATGAAAAGTATTATAATTGAAAGTAACGGATTACTTTTTTATTCAAATGATTATATTTATAATTTTTAATGATTTAATTACTCAATAAATACTTTTTTCATGTGATAAAAATGATAAACTGATAGGAACGGAAAGTTATTTCTAATCAATTTTCATAGATTTCAATATAATTAATATTGAAAGAAGAAAGCTATATTAATAGATAATCAAATAGACAGAAGATATTCGTGAGAAAAGATGAATATTGAATAATTGATTCTTTTAATTCTATTTATATTTTATGCTTTTTAAGTCTTCCTATTTCAAATTTTAGTTTCGATTTAGATTTCAAATTCTTATTAAATTTTCTAGGCAATATTATTTATCACTATGTTGTGTTTTGGAGCCAACATTAAGCGTGAAAGCAAAAGAAGACTTGGCAACAGTGCTTGTACGAATCATGCATAAATTACATATGGCCAAACATTTCCTCTGTGATTTAATCATGTCTGAAGTGGATGTTCTTGGTAACTAATTTCTTTTTTTTTTCATTTCTTATTATATTTCTGATTTCCATTTCAATTATTATGATCTTAAAATTTGAGTTTTAATCAATAATCTTAGTTCTTATATTTGAAATTTTATTCTATCTTTTAATTTTTCATATCAAAAAAAGGGAAAAATGAAATGAATAATATTAAATTAATAAAAAAATCATGAATTATTATTTTTGATTTAATATTGATTAAATTTTAACATAAATTATTTAACGATTAGTTAATTTAAAGAGTTAAAATTTTTCTTACTTATATTCTTTAACTTGACATTTGTGTAAAAAGTTAGCATTTAAGTATAAATCAAATTTTTCTACTAAGTAATAATAAAGTCTCGTAACAGTATATTGATAGCTTTATACAATAAAACTTTATACTTTACACAATACAACTTTAATACAGTACTTTATTGATACGTCATGCAATATTTTAAATTTTAATTATAAAATTTTTTAAGGTAATTAATTACAGATAATGAACATTTAATGTTTCGAGGTAACTCGTTAGCAACAAAAGCAATGGAAGCATATATGAAATTAGTCGCAGATGAATATCTTCAGGTAAAAATTTCTTTTCATATAAACGTAAATTTATGAGGAAAAAAAGTTTACATTTATTTGATATAACGTCTTGACCTTTTAATGTTTGGCCTTTTACTTAACGTTTAAATTAATGTTACTTGTTTCGTGCACGAGTCAATACGTGAAATTAGCAGTAACAGAAAAATTAGTAATTAATTTTGCATATTTATATAGCTGTTTTCTTTTTTCTTCCTAACATCGTGGAAAAGAAATAAGCTAAACTTACTCGCTTTAAGTACATAATTACAATATATAAGTACATATGGCCTAATAATATGAACAGGTAATGATATATTATACGAGGTATCGAATACGTGAAAGCATAATTATATTAAGTATAACCATATAAAGTAGACAGCATAACTATATATGATATTCAGTACGTATGATCTAATATCAAGTACTTGTGTACAATAATACGTGATATTAAACAGTGATCTATGATAAGTGATAAGTGATATATGTAAAAATACGTGATACGTGACAATACGTGTAAAAATACGTGATACGTGGCAATATATGTAAAAGTACGTGATACGTGACAATATATATAAAAATACGTGATACGTGACAATACATGTAAAAATACGTGATACGTGGCAATATATATAAAAATACGTGATACGTGATAATACATGTAAAAGTACGTGATACGTGACAATACATATAAAATACGTGATACGTGACAATATATGATATTATTTATTATTAAATTCTGATAATTTTCAGAATACGCTGGGTGAATTTGTGAAAACGATGCAACAGTCTGATAAGGACTGTGAGGTTGATCCGTTAAAAATGGCAAATATCAGTGTGATAGCATTGGAGAAGAATCGCCATCAGCTGATGGCAAATGTCAAAACTGCATGGGCTAAAATACTGGCCAGGTTGAATTTTTGTTTCAATTTTAATTTTACCCTTTAGAATCTAAAACACATAGTTCAATGTTCCTAATTCGAGAAATTCTTTTTTCTCTTTTTGGTCTTTTAACTTTAATCATTTTCGATCAATTCTTATCATTCATTATTATTTCATCCAAATATGTTATATTTATTGTAATTCATGTGAAAAATTCAAATAGAATGTTTCAGTTGAAATATTTATATTTGTTAAAATAGATAGATATCATCAGGAAATTTGAAAAGTTTCCATGTTTTCCAAAGAAATTATAATAAAATAGAATGTTTCAGTTGAAATATTTATATTTGTTTATTTTTTTTACTAATAAACTTAGTGAACAAAATTATATCAGAAATGAATATTATTTGTTGCCTAATTTTGATTAAATAATTTTTTACCAATAAACTTAATGAATAGCGTCAGAAATGAATATTATTAAGTTAATAAACTTTGATTAAATAATTTTTATTATTAAGTTTCGATTGAATAATTTATTTCTTATCAATAAATTCGTTGAGCAATTATATCAGAAATGAATATTTGTTACACAATTCTGATTAACTAATTAATTTTTTATTAATAAACTCGATTAACAGTATCAGGAATGAATATCATTAAGTTATTAAACTTTAATTAAATAATTTTTTATTATTAAACTTTTATTCAATGATTTACTTTTTGCTAATAAACTCGCTGAACATTAATTATATCAGAAATGAATATTAATTAAATTTTTTTAATAAAAAGAAAGAAAAATCTCTGCCAACGATATTATTGTATAAAACGGAAAATTTTTGTAATATTAAATGAATGTTTTAATTTTTAGTACTGAAATATTTCCAATTGAATTACGTGAAATTTTCGTTACTTTACGAAGACGTCTGGAAAAAATTGGTCGACTTGATCTTGCTGATACGCTTATTTCATCCAGTATTTTTCTACGATTTCTTTGTCCAGCAATACTCAGTCCTAGTTTATTCAATTTAGTAAGTAAAATTTTAGTATCTTATCTTTTTTTTGAAATTTTTTATTTGAATTCAATTTTTATTTGAAAATCATTACTGTTATTACCACCGGAATCACTCATCATATTTATAAGTTTTTTTATTTTTTGAAAATTTCAACTCGAAAGCATTATACTATTGTTACTATTGGAGTTTGAGTTACTCTTAAATAATCAATACTTCAATATTTTTCACTTTTTAATTAATTACTATTTGAGTTGGGGTCATTTTTAAATAATCAATATTTCAGTACTTTTCAATTTTTGATTATTCTAATCTATATTTTCATGTTATCAGTTTTATTGATTACTTCGTACTTTAGGATTACAATGAAATGGGAAAGTAATTTTGTTTTTATTTTAAATTCTTAAGTTTTCTATTTTTTATTTTAAGTTCTAGAAAAAAAATTTTTCTGCTGAAGACTTTTTCATATGC
Organism: Cruorifilaria tuberocauda; assembly: GCA_013365365.1. NCBI lineage: Eukaryota > Metazoa > Nematoda > Chromadorea > Rhabditida > Onchocercidae > Cruorifilaria > Cruorifilaria tuberocauda. Next base: position 20,554 of record JABVXU010000686.1, read on the forward strand.
TTCTTTTTATCGTTTTAATTTTTTACTTAAGCTAAAATTTTTTTTTACCTAAGTTATCATTTAGTGAATTTTTTTTTTGTAAATTTAAAAATATTAACATAATATTGATATAACAAAATATAACATAAAAAATAATAATATAAAAATAAAATTTACTTGAAATGATTATTTCGTTATTTTATTCTTATTTTTTTCAGATATCTGAATATCCATCAGGTCATGCAGCTCGTAATCTTACCTTAATTGCTAAAACTTTACAAACGTTAGCAAATTTTACGAAATTTGGTGGTAAAGAGCATTATATGAATTTTATGAATGAATTTGTGGAACATGAATGGGATAACATGCATCGATATTTGATGAAAATTTCAACACAATCAGGAAATAATCCGAGAAATTCAGCAAATGAAAATAATGATTGGAATATATCGGTTGATATTGGTAAAGAAGTATCATTATTGTATTCCTACTTAGATGAACTATGGACACCTGAGGTATTCGTGTCTTCCTCATTTTAATTAATTTATTACTTGAAAATTATGAAAATAGCAAAGATAGTGATTTATTGAGATTCGGTAGAATAGATTTTATATGGAAAATTAGGAATTTTTAGGATTAATTTATTACTTGAAAGTTATGAAAATAGCAAAGATAGTGATTTATTGAGATTCGGTAGAATAGATTTTATATCGAAAATTAGGAATTTTTAGGATTAATTTTATATTGAAAGTTATGAAAATAGCAAAGATAGTGATTTATAGTGATTTATTAAGATTTAATAGAATAGATTTTATATGGAAAATTAAATTAGGAAAATTTAATGGAAAAATATTATTTCAATATTTTGAATTAATTGCGGTGATATTACGTAATTAATTACATTATACCAAATTATGGTAATTAATTACAATGCTATTGCAGTTACAATATTTTGATATTACAGTTAACAATTCATGCTGTTCGATAATGATTATTTAATCGGTTAATGATCAAATAATCGATTAATGATTAGTTAGCTAATGATCAATTAATAATTCATGCATTTAAGCTAATAATTTCTTTTTGTTTTCTTAAGATTCATGAGCATGCTTCAAAATATGGATCACAGATGGCAGAATTACGATTAATTTTGGCAAAATTACGCTATATACGGATGAAAAATGATGGTTATCGAGATTATGAATTGTTACCGATTGAAAGTTCACCATCTGATTATGATAACACAAATGTTTCAAGGTAGTAAAAGAAATTTTCATGAATTACTTAAATTTAAACTTAAAAATTGAATAATTTAGAACAATTCCTTAGTATAAATATTTGTAATAATCATTTATTATTATTAACTTTTACTTTTTATTAATGAATTGATTAATTTAATCAATTAAATTTTTATTATTTAAATTTTATTTTGTTAATTTTACAGATTGCATGCATACAATAATAATGCAAAACTTCCACCACATATTCGTAATACAGTAAGTGAATCACAAGTAATAACAAAAACAATTCCGGCAGCTCATTTAAATACGAATGATGATTATGTATTAGATATAGCCTTATTGAATGATAGTTTGGCTGTAAGGCAAGCCGGTTTAACCGTACAGAAGCACCGGAATGGACATAACCGGAATCAACGCTATTACAATGAAAGTGCATCATGTGAACGGCACAATAATAGAAGGTTATCATTTGCTTTATCTAGATATCTAAATAAGAATTCTTTATATCTATCTTACTTTATATCTTACTTTACTTTATATCTATCATACTGTCAACCCGTATTATCTTACTTAGATATCTGAATAAGAATCTTTTACTTTATATCTATCATACAGTCAACCCTTATTATCTTACTTAGATTTGAATAGAACTCTTTACTTTATATCCATGATACTGTCAACTGATGATACTGATACTGTGATAAGAGTTAATGTCAATAAAATTTACTACATGACACACAATAAGCTTGTTTTATTGTTGTATTAATAGAAATAAAAACAAGAATGATTTTTTACCTTATATTTATCATATTGATAAAGTTTACTTTGAAAACATATATTTCCATATCATATATTCGGTTTGATAAATAAAAAAATTTTTTAGTTTAAATTACAGTAATTGCTTATTTATCAAACTAAATTCTTACTTATAGGAGAACTCTTACTTCCATTTTTCTTTAATTTTAAAGTAATTGTGTTAAACTTTTCCTCCTCAGATAGTTAAATTAATTAGTTATAATTAAATTAAATTAGTGTATAAATGAATTTTTAGAAATCCATATACAACAATACCGGATACCGCGGGAACTCATGAAAGAATTATCACATTTGATGCTGGTAGTAAATTAATTGCATCTGAAAATGATACTTATATACCATCCGAACGTCCAACTATTGGTTATCGTCGAAATGAAGATACTGATTCGGATGAAACAACACATGATTCTTCAATAATACGTTCACGTCATATGCGTCCACCACGTAGAAGTAAACGTCGTACCGCTACCGCATCAACGGATCGTGAACAAATAATAGCTACATGTCCGGATGCTATTGTTGCACCTTCATCTAGTGGATATCAAAGTCAGAATCATAGTAGTAGGTAAGTAATTTGATAAAATTTATCAATCTACTTTTTTAATCCTTTCATATTTCGAATTTGTTCTTCAAGATAAATAAAATCGTAAATAAATCTTTTGAAGATAAGTAAAATCGTAAATAAATACAAAGGTAAATAAATCTTTTGTATTAAAGATTTTTTTTTATAGTCTTATAGTTTTATAGTTATTTTTTATAGCTTATTCTTATTAGCATAATTACTTAATTATCTTAAGATAACTTTATATTTTGCAGTTTGAGTTCATCAAATAGTAGCAGTCCGGTGGAACGTGGAATAAAACAAAATAATCTAACCATTTGTAATTCAACACTGCAACAATCAATCACCAATCCGATCTATAACATTCATGAATGTATTCCGTCAACCTCAACTTCATCATCCGGAAACTCTGATAAACTATTAGTTGATGAGAATCGTTATTGCGTACGTTCCGCTCCGTCTACAATGCATAAAACTTCCGCACATTCATTACATTTAGATATAATTGATGGTAGTAATACTATTTATGATATACCAAAATGTTCGTTACCAAGGTAATCACTCTCTTTTGTATTTAAAATTTTTTGTAGTTATCGTATTTTTCCGGAAAAAAATCAATACAAAAAATTGTTTTACAAAATTTATCGTGATTAAAATCTCGGCCATATTGATTTTTTTAATCTAAAATCTTGATTTTCATCTTGATTTTTTTTTTACCTAAGAAAATTAAGTAATCAATATATTATTTAAAGTAATGTATAATTAATTTTAATATATTTCAGAACTAATCCGCATTGTTCATCACGCAATACTAGTGGAACTATAATGAAGCCAACGTTAATTGACGTAGATAATGATGATTGTAATGAGAAACGATTAGCTGTATCAGAGAAATCTACCGATCATGCTAATAATAATAATAATAATGATAATAATAGTAAGAAGAAGAGAAATGATAATAATGGTGATAACGATGATAATGATGATCACGATGATGATGATGATGATGATGATGATGATGATGATGATGCTGGTGATGATAATATTGTAAAAGAATGTGGTACAAAATGGTGTTTCAGTGAACAACGAATGAGGTTTTTCTTTTTTCTTATATTTGTTAATTAATTAATTATTTTATTACTTAAGTATAAAACTATTATTACATTTTATTTTATTACTCTAATTTTTTTTACTCAAATATTTTATTACAAATTAATTACTCAAGTTTAACTATTATTACTTTTTATTTATTACCGAAATTTTTTACTCAATTATTTTATTACTTAAATTTAATCTTATTACTCAAACTTTTTAAATATTATTTTTAATGACTATTAAGTGTTATCAAGAAAGTTATCTATACGGTTTATATTTATAAATGATATTTACTGTAATGATCTGAATTATTAGCAAAAGAGTAGTTTTGATTCGCTTGAATAAGCAATAAGCATGATGCATTATGGAAGTAATCAATTTCTAGTTAAGTTGTATTTCCATTTATTTAAATGGTTAGATTCATTAAGAAATTAATATTTCCACCTGGTTAAATGTTAGAAGAGTATTATTTCCACTTGATTAAATTGTCACATTCATTTAGAAGAATGAAAATGCATTTTCTCGCAGAAACAATTAAGTTGCATTTGTTTAATGGAAGGATTTACCTTATGAAATAATCATCGATGTTAACACGAAAATTTAAATACCCCAAATTTAACACTGATAATAGAATGATAAATTTTTCATAATACCAATAAGTCAAATATGTGATGTTTGTTTAAATTTCTTTCCTTTAATTATATTATAATTTTCAAATTTAAAAATCAAAATTTTGAATCAATTACTTATCTTCATTTTTTTCTTTCAGTGATATGAAGCATTGGCCAAGAAACGAATCGCATGCACTTAGCCAACAGGTTAGATAAATTTAATTTATTCTGCAGAACTCTTAATTTTAGAATTAATAAATTAGGTGAAATTAATTTATCATGAAAAGCTGTTGGAAGAAATTATAAAATGATAATTACATGGGTGATCATGTAAAAATTTCTTATCATCATATTGGCCATTAAATTCTATCACAAGAAAATATCAGATGGCAAAAAATTAACCTCATTTAAGTATTTCGCATTATATTGCACATTGATAAAGAGATGAAATTTCGAGAATTGTTAATGAACAATTCATTTAATCAATAAGTCATATATATAAGCGTTTTAGGAAATAATTGAACAACAGAAACGTGAAATTCGACGATTAATGAAGGAGAATGAAGAATTGAAACGACGTGTTGCTGCACAGAATCAAACAGACAGTAATACCAAAAGTATCAATCCTCAGACGGTAATGAATACAGAAATTATTATACTAGTATATATTAGTATATTAGTGTATTAGTATACCAGTATTATATTAGTATTAGTGTTAGTATTAATATTAGTATATTAGTTTATGGCTTCTCATATTGTATTAAGAAAAAGTGTTATGACTAATATTTTATATTAGTATATTAGTATATTAGTATATTAGTGTATTAGTGTATTGTTGTATTGGTATATTAGTATATTAGTATATCAGTACATCAGTATATCAGTATATTAGTATATTAGTATATCAGTACATTAGTATATTAGTACATTAGTATATTAGTACATTAGTATATTAGTATATTAGTATATCAGTACATTAGTATATTAGTATATCAGTATATCAGTATATTAGTATATTAGTATATCAGTACATTAGTATATTAGTATATCAGTATATTAGTATATTAGTATATCAGTATATTAGTATATTAGTATATCAGTACATTAGTATATTAGTA
>JABVXU010000687.1:0-25941 GCA_013365365.1 Cruorifilaria tuberocauda
CAAAGAAAGTAAAAAAAGCAAAAAAAGTGAAAGAAGCAAAGGAAGTAAAACAAATAAAGAAAGTAAAAAAATAAAAAAAGTAAAGAAAGTAAAAAAATCAAAGAAAGTAAAAAAAGTAAAAAAGGAGAAGTACTGCTAAAATAGTGAAGAAAGAGGTATACTAAAGTAGTGAAAAAAGAGGAATACTGCTAAAATAGTGAAAAAAGAGGAATATTGCTAAAATCAGTATAAATTCTGCTTTTCATTTTTGAAATGAAACCAACACTAATTCCTCTGTAATCCTTTCAAATGATTAAAAGAAACTTCCATTTGTTCGGTGAAGTCAAATTTAAAATGGGCCATCAATGTACAGGCGTTTTTTATCATAAGTATCAGGAAGAACAATAAACGTTTAGTATTCATCCAACAAAAATCTCCATTACGTAAAGGAAAAAAAATCTATATTAAAAAATTTTTTTGTACATTTTTTTAATATAAAATGAAAACAGAAACGAATGACGCTAGTAGATGAATAAGTTAGCGTTTGGAAGGATTTCAAATAACTTTAGAAGGACATTAAGAAAAAACGTAATATAAAGGCAACAAAAATTCAAAGAACGGAAGAATATGTTTTGAAGAGGAAAAAATGGAGAAAAGACCAGTTTCCACTGAGAGTTCATAGGTTTTGAAATCAAGAGGATGAATGAGAACTGCACAATACAATTGGTATTGCTCAGCAGAAGGAAGTGGAAGGAACGTGGAGGAGGGAGGTTGAGGAATAGTGACAAGGCCCAAGATGGAGAGTAAGAAAAGAATAGTGAACGAAATACAGAAATAATAAGATAAAGTGCTCGATTAGTTGTTCAACCCGACCAAATCCACTAAAAAAACAAACAGTTAAAGGGCGATAGAGTGATACATTGTCATTCAAAACTTATGTAATCAACACTCTCATGAGATCGCTTCCTTGGTGGTTCTTGACCATCATCACCAGAAGCACCACTATTATTACGATTATGTCCAAATGGTTCTACAGTATCAACATACGGCACTTGCTGTTTGTGTTGATTTGCTGTTGCAAGCCCAGAAGAACTATGTTTCAGGCTATAAGAAGTATCAGTCCTAGATTGCTCTTCGGCACATTGCGTGACCTGTGGCACCTAAAACAGCGTTATGAATTAAGAGAGAGAAACCCTATTTCAGAACCTTGAGCAAGATATTCAGTGAAGCTATAATTAATTACAAAAAGAACCAAAAGGGTTGGTTTTAAGGATGAAAAAATGTGCTTCCTACGAAATTCATAAAAGTTATCCGCTCAAGCCACTGCAGAAAGATGATACCACAAGGATGAACTGAGGATATTAATGTTTTACACATTACCGTTAAAAACAGTATCGACATCTTTAATTCAGATAAAGAGTATTGAACAGAATAACTTAACTCCTTATACGGTGTCGAGACCATATTTTCAGATTTCATTAGTGATGGTCCATAGTCGGTTTTTGTCGAGAAATCAGATATTTCTTTGTCATTCGTTTTACCATCCGTTAAATTCTGAACATCCGGACAAGCTAAGGTTAATGGTATAGCAGAAGAGTCTGTAACTGTCGTTACCTGGAAAACTAACTGTTACGCGACAAATACCATAAATCTATTAAATTTATCAAACCAATAGAATTTGACATTTATTTCAAAAAAGCACACATTTACAAATTATGTAATTTACCTGCACGGGTAGAAGTTGTTGTATACCGTTAGGATTTTGCACGTTAATGTAGTGTTGACCAGTAGCAGGATCCATCAGAAGCTGCAAATGCTGTACATTTCCTGTACTCACTACTCGTATTGCACCATCTGGATCCTCTTCACCTATAAAAATAATAAGAATAATGACGCTATGGTAAGTTCAGTTTTTCTGAAAATTCTCTGCCTATTCAAAAATATGACATTTGATAGGATTTTCACTCATTTTAAAACTTAAATTCTCGGGAATCTAATCGAAGGTATAAAAAAAGACAAATATATTCTCCAACCAGCAAAAATAATTTGAGGAGCACATGCACTTGTAGATGGTATCGGTTCACTTTGGATGGCAAAAACACCAGAATTGTTACTCGATCCACGAGTACTTATTTTCTCCTAAATTCGAGTGACTAGTACAAAAGAATTAGAACATTTCGGTCATCGGACAGTTTGCAAAGAAAAGGAAGAAGGATTTTAACAAAAACCGACCACAAAGGAAGACTGAGATCCCGAAGGTTCAGCAAGAAGTGTTTCAGTGTTACGATCGCTACGAAACGCCTCTCGAAATCTGGAACGATTGCAAATATAATCGTATAGTAATGATTTTACTTTCCCTTATATTGAGTTAGGATTTAATATTATGCAAAGACTGATGAAAATAAGGTAAAATTAATTTACTTCCTCACGTACGCGCTCAACGGCTCAACATAATTATCAAAACCAAGAGTAGCAAATGCTCCAATAATATCTTCACCTGTTATCGTTTTCCTTTTCTCCTGCAAATCTAACTTTCAAAAATACTTATTTCGTAGCTAGCGTGAGCATAAAATAAATTAAAGATGATCGAATTTGATTCTCTCTAAATTTTTAGAACAGTCTTACCTCCAAATTTCCACTCATTCCAATTCCGAACAAGTATCGAGTTTAAAAAAGCTCCGTAATAAGATTTGAGTACTTACACTATTACCAACTTGATTACACAAAATTTTTAACGTAAAATAAACTTACATTAAGGCAGCGATCGCAAGCCTCGGATGTAATGAAAGAAATAAACTCGGAAACACATTCTTGGACGCATTCTTTCGCATCCTTGGCAACTTTTCCAGAGTGAGGGATCACATTTTTCATCAACCGAGATATATTCGCTATAAAAGAATTACACGGTTTATAAACAAAACATATTCAAAATGGAAGAGGCATATATCCATTTGAAGATGCTCATATCATTATATAAGAATATGCATACCAATTGGGAGGAACCTATCCTGCTCCAGAATTGGTTTTCGAGGCATAACGATCTGTTCGGGTGCGTTATTCGTATCTGACAGAATCTCTTCCGCATTATCCTAAAAATGATCTAAAAACACTATATGAAAAAGCGGGAAAGGCTTTTAAATGGCAGTAAAGAAATCAATCATTACTAATTATATATTATTCATTCTATTTCTACTAGCAGCCTATTATTATCTTATGTTCTCTCGAGCTACTTGACGCCATCATTTAAAAAAAATTTCAGGTCATAAATCTCAACAGCTGAAACTTTCTTCATTTTTAATTTACATACGGAAATTTAAGAAAATGTCAAAAATATCACTAAACCTGAACAATTCACTGCAATTCACTGCTCTACTTGACAGGCAACTATACATTGGACAAAAAAACCAGTAGATCATACCGCTGGATCCATTCAATAACACATATTTCAGTCGGGCTTTTGCGTTACACAGATAACAAAAAGTTCATTTAAAAACCTACAGTAATTTTGCTACTTTCAGCCTGGCATGTACTGCTCTCTTGGGGATACTTACTCAGGTAATTATTGCCGTCATCTTCGTTGATCATAATAGGCTATAATAAAAACCAATTACCAATTGATAAGTTTCAAAATGTTTCACATACTATACAAATACGTATAAATATATCAGCAACTTACGGATAAATTTTAGAAGAACTTTCAACTTTATACGCTGTGAAAAGAATTAAAATTCTCCTGGGCAATCATTTCTAGAAAATTGATCAATCAGAAATAAATGGTGGTTCCTCCTATCACAGAACAATGAGCAGAATAATAATTGGAAAAATGATAGATGCAAGTACGAAACCTTATTTTAACAACATCCTCTAAATCAATTTTTCTTCCCAAACTGATAAAAAAAGAAAAATGACATTGACTGGCTGTGCGACAAATGAAGCGACAAGTGTGACGAAACAACAAAATGATCCCTTCACCAAAATAGAGAAAAAAAAACTTCTAAAATAGAAATCTCGACATCTTCACTCCCGCGAAGTTTCGTTATGCAACAGCGGTAGATTCTTATATCATCTTGATTACGCTTGCCTGAAAATTGTAGTTCTCTAACTTGGAAGAGTTGATAATATATATTGTCGGAAATTTCATGTTCTTTTTTGTTCGATTGAATGTTAGAGGTTGGTGAGTTTTAAGGCAAGTATTAAATGTAATGTTTATTGAATTTCGGATTTTAAATTTTGGATTCTGGTGAACTTTTCCATGAATGTGATGATGCTCCATCGTATCGTAGTTGATTGTGAGCAAGATATTTGTTAAATGTACGAAGTTTCGCCATATTTTCCCTCTAATATTTTAGATCTTAGTATAGCAAACGTAATTTTTACTTTGATATAACTGATGGTGGTAATGAAAGCTGGTATCTACAGTCAGCACTAGAAAGTATTGCGTATCACTTGCAGGTATGTGGTCTTTTGTACGTCCCGTTTATACATTTTCTTTTTCAAGGAAGAAGGAAAAGAGATTTTTAGGATTTTATTTTCAGGATTAATATTATTGTATATAGGAGGTTCTTGTTAGCATTTTTAAAAGGAAATAAAGTTCAAAGATGATTCCGAGTCAAAAGAATCGTAATAAGCTTTCCGAAACAACTACGAATGGTGCAAATGGGAATGAAATGGCCAATAAACATACTGTAGCTGGTACGTTTCGAAAATTTTAAATTAAAATATTTTGTTTTATGTAACAGATTTATACAAGAAAGAAAGAATAAACGTTTGAAATTCATCATTATGCATGAGTTTCCTGATTTTGTTACCCGGAACGTGAGAAATTCAAATTTCAATTCGTTTTGAGTGCAGAGGCGAAATGTTTAAATATTCTAAATGAAAATTCAACTTGTTCCTTGATATGATTTGGAATGAATCTCGATTTTGTTTTCTATATTACTTGTTTTTGTCTTTTTGTCGTTCTCTCACGTAATTTCTACATTCTTTATATCATTTTTGTTTAAAATATTTGTGATTGTATATGCATCCAATGAAATATATTGCAATATTTTTTTCCAGATCCTTATCCATATTATTTCTATGGAACTGTCGTTATTGGATTTGGTCGTGGTGGTCGACAGTTAGGGTGTGCTACTGGTACGTTTGGCTGATTTCATTGCTGCATTTTCCGATCAAAATTAAATAGTCGTAAATAGAATTCGGTAGAATTTGTGTTGTATTGTGGGAAAAAAATTATATTCGTATTGTACTGGAATCAGTTATCAAATTTATTATGAAAAGACCAAAAAACATCAGTTATGTTTCATAAATTCGTGTAATCTGACAAAACCCAAGAGTGTAAGCTGAAGTAGAAAGAATGGGGAACAAATTTTCCTTCAATCGTAGAATTTTTAAATCGAAAAGTACTTAACCAAACGTTTATATCATTTATAATTCATATATTTCTAATCAGAAGTTCTTTGAAGCACTTTTTTTGTGATTGTGTATTCCTAATTCGTAATCCAGAAAGTTTGTGTTGACGTTAGCTGAAAACGTTAAGCTCTTCAATATGTGCATTTTTTATTATTATTAATTTTTTTCAGTTTGTTACATCATTTTTACGGTGAGCCAAAATTAGATATTTACAGCAAATATGGATGATGATGCCGTTTCACGTCTACCTCCTCATTTTCCGTGTGGCGTCTTTTACGGTTTCGCAAATGTTAATCACGGTGAAGTATATGGGATGGTAACTAGTATTGGGTGGAATCCACATTTCAAAAATGAAAAGAAAACAATCGTATGTTGTGTGGAATACATATGTTTTCACTTATTTTTCTTTGTGAGTAATCGAATGATTATAATACAACTTGATTATCAAATATTTCAAATATGATTATTAGGAATGTTCAGTTATCCGAAAAAGTGGTATTAATCATCATTTTATGCATTTAAGGAAGTTCATATACTTTATGATTTCGAAGAGGATTTCTATGGTGCCGAAGTCCGTGCTGTTTTGGTTGGATTTCTGCGTCCTATGGTTGCATTCAATTCTTTAGGTCTCATTTTTGCTTTTCTTTCTCACTCTTTTTTTCTTGATAAATTTTCGTTGGAACATGTTGCCAACTTTTCTTGTGCAAACAATATATCATCTGCCATTAAATGAGCGATTACAAATATTTAGTGTAAAAGCTTTTAGATGAACTAAAAACAGCCATAAATAATGATGTGTCGATGGCAAAGGGTTTATTGTCAGCTCCCGAAACGACGCTCTACAAAAAGTCGCATTTCTTTTTTGAGTGATTCCCTGAAATAAAGTGATAATAGTTCATTCCAGAATTTTTCCATATGATATTTTATACTATCCTATTATGGAATAATTTCGTAAATAGAAGAATTTATCATTAAATACTTACACTTCTCATATTATTATATTTACGTTATTTCTATTTAATCGATTGGCTTGCACTTTTCAAGAATACGTGCAAGTAAAATTTCTTCAATATATACTTTCATTTGCTTTGCTCACAGATTGTTTTTACTGATTATGAAAGCATGATGGCTGGTTTGCATCATTAAAGTGTAATCGTCGATGTGCAGCATTTGCCGTGTTTTTTGGCCATAGATCGTTATATTGATGTATATTTTTTCTTATTTTTCATTCTCTTCTCTAAACACATGCGAAGAGTAGTATCTCTATATGTTGCCAATATTCTTCTCTTTGCTAAAAACTTCTCTATTGCCCTTGAAATCTTAGATTAACACTTTTTCTCTCTTTCTCTCTCTCTCTCTCTCTTCTTTCTCCTTATGTTTTTCTCTCATATATATATATATATATATATCCGACAAATAATTTTAAAATTTCTATCCTTAGTTATAACATGATAAACTATATACTGATAACATACATAAATACACGTAATAATTTTGCAGTCATTCCAAATCTTCAAAATGAGTATGTTTATTCTTAGAAAAAAAAAAAAAAAAACGAGAATGAAATGTTCCTATCAGCAGAATCGATCAGTGAAGATGTTATGTTTTTGCGTTTCTCTTTCACCAAAAAATGGTACTTAGTGCATACGTATTGGCAGGATGTTTTCGAAAATGAGTTAAATGTGTGATATTTTGATTAGGACACATGTGTTCTCGTAACTTTATAGCATTGCAAAGAAAACACATCGTTCCGACACATCTGAATGCTCATCCCATTACGGAGGTTGATGAGTTTTGAAGAGCAGTAAATGTTATCAAGGAAGTTCCATCGGTGTATGATTTTTCATCCATCATTATCATCATCATCGTTATCATTACTTAAATTTATTAAAATGTCATAGATTTTATTATTGCTGCAATGATTTTTCATCCTTTTATTTCTGTTAAAATTTTTATTGAAAGAAAAATATTCTAGAAATACATAAATTTTTATCAATTTTAACAGTATGATAGTAAGACATTTTAGAATTATAAAATTGTTAATTTTTAATAATTCTTCTTTTTTATTTATATTTAAAATTTAAAAACAAATATTAAGCTCAAATTCTAAATTACATGAAAATCTTATCTATTTAGTATTAAAAAAAAAAATTATAATTACAAATATCATGCAAATTGTTTTATCATAAACTTACTTAATTAAGTTGTGAAATTTCAAATTATTATTTTGCTCGCAGTCATGTGATTGCATAATTTTTCTAATTTCTCTAATCAGTATGATTTGATGACTCATATGCTACAGTACTCTCACAATCTGATGACATCCTTGCACATTGAACATAGTTAGCCAACACTATTAGTGTGCAAGCTGAAGCTTATCTAGTTAGCCTTTTCATTTCCTTTTACCATTTTAACATTAGAATTCTTTGTTATTTGTGCCGATATTTCTCTAATAAATAATTTATTTCGATAAACGGAATTTAAAATTATGATATTTGAAACCAGCTTTCAAATTTGCTAATTCTACTAAAAGCTTTTAAAACCAGCCGCAAAATCTATCCAGTGACAAAGCTTCAAAAGGGATTTAACGATTGTGTAATTCAGGCCGCGTGATAATAATCAGAATTGCATTAGTTCTGGTATTTGGAGGTTTGAGAGGTTTGGTGACTGGGTTTTTGCGGTAAATTGTGAATGTGTGTGTTGAACCATGTTGAAATTGAAATAGATGGATGTTTCAGGGATAGTTATTTATTGGTTCAAGATGGAATCAGTCGAGAACGTTCTCTATGTTGCAGATTCGTATAAGGTATATTTATCCTGCAAGGCATCATGAGCATTATCAGGTTCGGCCGGATCGTTCGATCTTATGATGATAGCATGAAAGCATGTTATGATATTAACTATTCCATTTTCATGGTTGTATCATTCTGTCTAATCAAATTAGAACATGTTTTCATGTCCTCATTAGAATTGCTCGAGTGTCTTCCAATTTCGACATTGTGTTACAGTGTAATAAGATATCTTCTGTAAGATTACCGGGTTTAGTCGTAGCATGCTCTACATGATCTTTTTCAACACTGTGCTTTCCTAGTTGAGTTTTGAAGCTTGACTGGAAATAACAATAGATGATATATTTTGAATAAAAGCGGAATGTTTTAAGGTAACGCATCATAACCAGTATCCAGAAGGTACTACACATGTTTACAGTTATTTTGAAAGTCGTGGTGGTAAATTTTCGGAAGTTTGTTTCTTTGGTTTGCAGGTAATCTTTTTTCTCATTAGTTTTCAATAGTTTTTTATTAATGTACAGAAAAACCATTTCTCTACAGATTTTCTACAGGTTAATTTTGTGTTATGAAATTTTGTTACCGATTAATATCCACATGATTTCAATGAATTTTCGATAACCTTCATGTTTCAGTATATTATAAAACGATGGCTTGTTGGCCCAGTGGTTACGAAGAGAATGATTGAAGAAGCGAAGCAGTTTTATAAATCACACTTTGGTGGACTTGATATTTTCAATGAGGAAGGCTGGAATCACATCGTTGAAGTAAGTATATATATTTTTATAAATCTAGCCCAAATTGTGTGATTTTATTATTAGTAGCCTTATATGTTATATTTTTGTTTGTACAGGTTCACAAAGGCCATCTACCGTTAAAGATCAAAGCAGTACCGGAGGGTACGGTAGTGCCTGTTAAAAATGTGCTTTTTACTGTTGAAAATACCGATCCTCGGGTGCCGTGGCTAACTAATTGGTTCGAGGTAATATTTAACTTGTCATAATTTGTTCGTTCTATAAATTTTGTTTATAAAATTTCGTTTAGATTACATATATATATTTTATTTATATATAAAAAGATTTGCAACAAAATTGTTGTACACGCTTGCTATGTGGAGGTTCAAACATAATTCTAGACATTATTGGTTCAAGTGTGGTATCCGATGACAGTTTGTACCAATTCAAGGGCGCAAAAGCTCATCATAGCACGATATTTGCATGAAACGGCCGATTCCATAGATGGAATTCATTTTAAACTTCATGATTTCGGATATCGTGGAGCATCTTCTGTTGAGGTGCTTGATAAATTCCTTTCCCGTTCTTTGATTAAACAGTACTGATTGCTTTGTGCAGTTTGAGCTGTTATAACATTGCTTGCATTTTAATTTTGATAAGTGAACGAATCTGTTAAGTAGAATGATTTGATAAATGAGGAAGTGAATAATTAAGTGGAATGATTCGGCAACTGTCATTGCAAGTTCTCTCTCTGAACGTTCAGATTTGTCCTGTTAATTTGAATTATAGCTGATGTTCAGCAGTGAAGTGTACATCAAAACAAATCGTTTTGTAATGTTAATACTTTGAATTTAATTCTGATGCAAAGATTTCATCATCCGAACTTTAGAGTGCATCGATTGGTGGAGCTGCGCATCTGGTAAATTTCTACGGCACCGATACCATAGCCGGCTTGCAGTTGTGTAAAAAGTAAGTTGTAGGTTTACTTTTTTCTTTCGCTGTTGCATTTTTGCGGCTTTTCCGAAAATTTTTGAAACACAACATTAGCAGCCCATACTCGTTTGGAAATTTTTGATTTGCAGGTATTATGCTGCTGAAATGGCTGGCTTTTCCATTCCGGCTGCTGAGCACAGGTCAATATTATTTTTTTTAAAAATTATAGCGACTTATTTTTCGTTTTTGTAATCTGTTTGTCACATTTACATTTCTACTTTGTTTCCAAGCTCATCCAAGTTAGTTAAGGTGTTGAAAAAACGCTGACCTTACGATTGTATTAAATATCGAATTTTAGCACAATTACTACGTGGAAAAAATCAGGCGAATCAGCGGCATATTTGAACATGTTGGAACAGTTCCCAGATGGTTCTGTGTCCGTAGTTAGTGATTCATATGATGTCTTTCACGCTGTTTCTAATATTTGGGGTGATGAGTTACGCCAGTATGTGGTCGATCGAGCCAACAAAGGATGCGTTGTAATCAGGCCTGATAGCGGTGATCCCAGCCAAGTGGTTGTAAAGATAAGTCTTAACGATTTCTTCTTTATAAAGGATCATATTGTTTTCTTAAATCATTTTCCGTCAGTATTTATGAAGAGTTTTAGAGCACTATAGTATGACTGCCATCGTGAGCATTTTTATAGTACTATTACGTGGAACCGGTAATTAACTGTTTCGTATGACTATGCGAAACTGATTGAATACTTGGTTAGCGTTATATGTGATGATGGTTTGAAATGTTGCTGTCTTGAGATGTATACTTTGTCGATTTTGTTGTTAATCACGTTAACTTCTTAAATATTCTAATATTGTTTCAGGTGTTGAATTTATTGGCAGAAAAGTTTCCCACTGTGACTAATTCGAAGGGCTATCGACTTTTACCGTCATATTTGAGAGTTATGCAGGGTGATGGTATATGTTACGAATCCATTGGAAAAGTGAGTGAACTTCGATTGATTTTTACATTTTTTTGAGCTGCACATGAAGTAAAATTTTAGGTTCCAATTATATTTTCCCTTTATCATTGAAAAGTTATTTTATGCATTCTTTTATTCAAGTTTTAGTAAATTTAGAGTAACATTCATTAACATAATTTATATATCCTCTTAGATTTTGCATTTTTTTCATTCAGATCCTGGATGCTGTGACTCATAATAAATGGAGTACTGACAATATTGTTTTTGGTACAGGAGGAGCTTTATTACAAAAGCTAGATCGTGATACTCAGAAATGCGCGTTCAAATGCTCGCATGTCGTTATCAATGGTGAAAGTGTGAGTTACTTATTCAATTCATTTTTTTATCCTCTACATAAACGCTTCTATATTCTTCGTTTTTCTTAAACATAAAATATCTTCTCATCTTTTGTCAAAAAGTTTTTACAAACTGTTTTTATAAATCTAAAGCATATATGATTGCTGTGATTATTAGCTTAGCTTTTTTTCAGCGAGACGTTTGGAAGAGTCCTACAACAGATGCTGGGAAGCAGTCAAAACAAGGAAGATTAACCCTAGAAAGGAGAGAGGATGGCAGTCTTGTCACAATCGAAAAAGGACAAGGGGATGCTTCTAAGGTATAAGATTTTTTTCGTTGCTAACATTTATCTTTTCCTTTTACCCATAAATTTATGTTGAAGGCTCTTACTAGAGACCGAAGTCCCTTCCTTATTTTATACAAGAGGATTTTCTTTTTTAAGTTTTTTAGACAGTGAAGCTGAATTTTTAATTCCAAAAGATCGGATCAACTTGATAGGATTTGGGCCGATATTCCGTTTACTCGAGAAAAAAGGTTGATCTCTACCAAGTGTAAGCTCCAGTCCCTTCCATTCTTCATGTTTTCTAATTTCTTCCTATATTTTCAGCGAATTAATGTGTTCAGGTGATTGTTATTTTGCCCATTTACGCAGTTTTGCAGGACGTATTGGTAACAGTGTTCGAGAATGGAAGGCTTCTTGTTGATTACAGCTTAGAAGAAATCAGGGATCGAGCTGAACTTGATATTGTTAAAGAGCATAAACGAAGAGTTGTTAATGCTGAAGCAGCGGTGAGAACTGTAAATGGTGGGTCGTGGGTATCCACCAATGGTAACTTCGTTTCCTAACCATAGTTATGGTGTTCAGGTCTGTTCTTGAAGTGTACGTGATGAGTATGCTTTTGAAGTCATTTTCATCCTAAATGAACAGAATTATTATTTTTATGTAGACCATGGAGAATCCTTATCAGAATGTGTTAGTCCTTGTTTAAACTTTTATCTTACCATCTGCATCTTATTCTAACTTTTTGTCAACACGTGTATTTTCAGGATGTTTTAAAACTCGTTTTTTAAAGCAGTATATTCTTATTTTAGTAATTGGTGCTTGTTCCAGTCAAAATAGTGATGCTCTTCTATCTGGACACAACTGTCCACTTTTTGGATGCGAATAATTTTTGCTATTTTAAAGACTACTACATATTATCAAAAATATATCCTTAAGAAACAAATCATGTCTGGAAAATTTAGGAATGCTACTTTGCTCCACTGCTTTTTTGGCATCTTTACACCACATTTACAGTACTAATAATTTTTCACGATCTCTGTGTCTTCGTTCACTGCATTGACAGATGTTGTGCGTTGTTTTCATATTGTTATTGCTGTTTCGTTACCTCAGCTATGTAATTATATTCAACTTAAACAATCCTTTATGGATTAAAAAAATTGTAAATCATTTCTGGATAAGAGAAAGTAATATAATATGGAAATCATCTAGATAGCGATAGCAATCTGTTTCGGAGTCGTCACTATTTTTTCCTCTCGGTTTATTTTTCAGAAAGTTTGTTTATTTAATTTTCCATACATGCAAAAAATGATGAAATGTTTTTCGAATTGTTTAAAAGTACATAAAGTTTCGTGACATAACTTTTACATGATCTTTCTTGTCTGATAGTTATTTTTGATTTACTAATTAATTTGTTCTATATGCGTATTGTATGAATGTATGAAAATAATTTACCAATTGTATTATCATGTGTATTGTCATCCTATTCATCAAAAACTACCATTCAATTAGAGTATGCATATATTTCAGTTTTTTAATTAGTACTTCCTATAGTTTAACGGGATAATTTAACGACTAGCATTATAACTAATTTCTAGGCTAATCCATATCTTTTTATTTTCATTGTGGGTTTTGTTACTACTATCAGCAATTGTAACAATTTATCTGAATGACCTAATGAGTGAAGTTGATTTTGAGACATTATGATGTGCTAGGTGATTAGATAATCCTGGCTGAGTTGACATCATAATATTATATTAAATAACCATTTTTGGCAGCAATATATTATGAAAATCTGAAAAAATTCTAACAACTCTTTCAATTGCGCATTTATTATGATTTCGTAATGTTGGTTATATAATATTATTAACCTCTGCTGCGATATGTAGCGGTTAATCACATCCTTCTAAGGAGAACATCGAAAGATTTCTTTTTTTTTCATTTGCAGAAAGATTTTTTATCAGGAGGTTGTTAGCAAAGGAAAATTTTATGATCTAAAAAAGTCTGAGAAGCTTGGGTGTCTAAATGAGACAGGTATTGAAGTAAATGACTTTTTGAGGGATCTCTTTTAATAGTGGCCTTCCACGTCGGTTTTGCTTTGTTTTTTTTTAAACATAACATTCGATGTCGGTTACTTGAGATATTTAATTTTAAGAACATATTTGAAGGACGATTTTCCAATTCAGGCAATGTTTCTGCGATGTTTGGTTAGGTTGCATGTAAATCCAGTGCGGCTCAGTTCTGCAAAACAAAGATTAAAGAATTATATTTTTCCTGTAATTCGATCTGAAGATTGTATTCAGGCAAGTATGCTCCAACGTTATTTGTACGTGTTGTTCGTGTAATGTTTGCCTATTCATACTTGCGGGATGTGGGATCCGCAAGGCTTTCAGGACACAGATAAAGTGTCATCCCTATGGAAGTTTATACTTACGTCCTTAAAAAGTTGGATAAAAACATCTTTACGATGACGTTTTCCAGAAATTTATTTCCGGATGGGGTCCTGGTGGACAAAAGGTGAACATGACGAGAAATGCTGTAACGATCAAACATATACCTACCGGTGTTGTTGTTCGAGTTCATCAGTCGAGACTTCTGCAGGAGAATATTGAAATTGCTCAGGAAAGGTAAAGATCGAAATATGATTCAAGAATTGAAAGTGTCCATTCTGCGATGACGTGATATTTTAAAATGAAGAAGTGGAAGAGAGTTTACCTTCTATTTAAGGTTCTTAATTTTTAAAGAGGAGACCTCACTAGGGGCTTATCGGTTTTGGAAGAAAAAAGATGCAATATGCTGTTCGTTACACAAAAAAGTATTGTTTCAATTGGCCGTGTTTTATAGTTTTAATAGACTGAAAATTTTCACCTTTAAGTTACCTTTAGGGTTGGATGTTAAATGGTCCACCACAGGGTAATCACTTTGTAGCTCTTTCCAAATGTTTGTATAGCATTTCATTATTCTCTGAAAGTATGCTTTTAACTTCCTTATTAACCTTCAATTTAAATTAGGCGCTGTAGGTTAAAACATGCGGTAGATCGGCATTTGAACGGCGAAAATTCATACGATGCTCAGTTGGAACGAATGGGGCGTGAACAAGGTGAAAGAAATAAAAGGAAGAGGGCAGCTATGCGCGAACTGAAAAAATCTTATGCACAAGAGCGATCAAATACTGTGAATGAGGAAATCGATTTGAATTCTGTACGAGATATTTTTCTTTCTGTATTTCTGGTCGATAAAGTCATACATGAGATATGGCATATTTGGCGGAACAAAAAACGATATCACTGTGTTATGCGAAAAAACTTGAAGACAATAGTGGTATCAAGTATCATTTCTTTGTTAATGACATTATTTTACTTTCATATTGCTCACATATTGAATTGCAGATCAAGGGTGATTGATTTACCCGAAGTTGGTGATCAGGAATGTTGTCGGGTCTACGCCTTCCGAAAAAATGTTACCAGTCCTGTACAAGTATCGTATGCTAAGTTGCAAGCATGAGTGATTGAATTTCACAAGCTGAAATCATCTGGAAATTACTGCTTCAAAAATTGTGAAATTTACGTGATGAGGCGATGCGGTGGCAGTAATAATTTCTGAAAATGATTCTCTTGGACGCTCGTTATTGTTAAAAAACAGAATATGAATTGACGTGGATCTCTCTTTCCCAACCAAAACTGATTGATTGTCTTTCTGAAACAGCGTACTGTTTATAACTTTAGTTGCATTTATACATTGCTAAACATACAAAACGTTAAATTCAATGGTATGAAGAATCAAGTCAGTTAATGTTAGAAAATGAACTCTGAATCCACATGATCATGTATTCCTTGGAATAATAAAATATGAACAAATAGTTTGTAGTTATATAAGAATTAGGCTTTAAAATACTTGGTAGATTCGATACAGCAGACCAAAATTCTGCATAAACCTGTAGATAATTAAACACAGGTGGGGAACGGGTGAGTTGACCTATTATTTCTTCCAAAATATAAATTTTCTGGATTTTTTCAAGGATACAGAAGATAGCTGAGGGATTATTGCAAATTTTTTGAAGCGCACAAGAATTTGTGTACAGTACAACGCGTATGTGCTATGGTTTTTATATCCACACTCGAAATGAATTATCTCAGAAATGGTTTCAGAGCTCATATGAATCAATTAACTTTAGGAAATAGTAATTAGCTAGCTGGAAATAATGCTAGTTTCGTAAATCTTCGAGCCTGTCTCTGTTCATTCTTGAATTATTCATTATCAAATGCAGCAAACAGTCTTTTTTTTTCCTTGTAAAATGATTTGATGCAGTCCATTTTTGATTCCTTTGCAGTGATTTACAGAAAATCATTTTTCTTAAGTTCATGTATTTCGCTAACTCATTTTTAAACTAAATCAGTTTTGAAACTTCAGCAAAAAAGTTAGGTTTATATATTAATGTAACTACTTCCAACAAAATCATGAAACATTTCACTTTCGCAGTTCGATGACGTATATTCATTCCATTCCTCTTTTTGAATTGTCTTTGTTTTGTTTACATTCACACCTATTGGACTGATTTAAATGTATTTAAAACGAACTTTTTTCCACCTTTTCAACGATCTGTAATACGTAGTATTTCAAAAACCTTAAATTGTGGAATTAAAATTATAAAGTGAATTCAATTTAACAATTTCTTAAATTATTTATTGTTTGAAAATGCACAAGTAATGTATAAATAAGTCTATGTTCAATTTCATGTTTATATGACAATTTTCCATTATATTCGATTGCTTAACTAGTCTAATGTAGCAGGAACGCATATATTATTATATTATTGGGGAGGAATGCTTTTTCCCACTACAAAAGTTTCATCGAATTTATGCAAAAATTGGTCATAGTAATTCGATGAAAACCGTACAAAAAAAGTGCAACAATAAATCTGAGGTAGAGTACAAATGAAATATGGAAATCGAAGGGAAGAATTTAATAAAAGGTGTTTATACAGAAGACGAGGGAGATAAATCAAAGATGCCTTAGGGACGAAAAACATAAAGACCGTAGGAATTCCTGTCAAAACGAATTTGTAATCACTAAAGATAAGAAAGAAACATTACCGAAGCCATGGATCATTTTCAGTGATGTCTGGAAGTGATAATCTGAAATCCATAACATACAACTCTGAAACAATTTTTATTTCCGAAAATTTCATTTCATTTATAAACATCGACTTCACAAAACATAAATCTTTTTGAACATAAAAAAAATGTAGATTTAAAACATTTAAATTTTGAAGATGCAAGAGAATGACGAGGAACTGCTGTTTTGGAGGACTTTAGGAAAAGATGACGGAATGACTATTATATATGAAATAATTTGAAGACCATGTATAAGAAGCGATGGAGAAGACTTGTATATGGATGATGACAAGATATCTGCTCAGAGAGGTCATATTTCTTGCTGAAAGGTTTACATGTAAAAATGAATGAGGGAAAAATGAATGATTTTGAAAGTATGATAACAGTTCGAAAATGCAGATGAAAAAAAGAAACAAAACAAGCACAAAAAAAGAAATACTGATACAAGTAGTTTCCATAAAAAGATATCAATGTAAAACATAGACAATTTTCAGAATTTCTACATCAAGCTGCACTATTTTACTTCAAGAATGTTATATTGTCAAGTAACAGCAGCGAAAGCAAATAATGAACACTTTGGTTCGTTTAAGAATCACATGTGAAAATTGGTAAAATGCATCTGTTGAAACAATTATGATTAGACTATATCACTGTTAAGTAAAATACTTATTAAGTCCAAAGACAGCTTTCGGCAGTGAGAAAGGGAACAATGAAAGAGGAAAAACTACAAAACATGGATAAAACGTTGAAAGTTACATTAGAATGGGAGATAAAGTTAAAAAAGAAAGTAAGGACAATACAGAAACTTATGGTACATTTCAATAAATATGTGCCTTTAAAAAATTATGAAAATACAAAACATTTCTGTAGTCCATATAATGTATTATGCAGATTCAAAACGCAAAAATGTTTATTATTGGAATTAATGCAATGAATGGAAGAAAATGCAGAATTGGTAAGAAGAAATTCAGAGATAGAACATGAATTCTAAAAACTTCAAAAACGAAGGAATGAGAAATGAAAAAAAAAACTTCAAAAACGAAGGAATGAAAAGTGAAAAAAACAAAGTGAAGGAAAATGTAGCTTCTAGATCTTACTACCAGAACCAATGGTGGCCTAACAACTCGGAGCTTCGAATAGTAAGTCCAATCAAAAATGATCGTAACTAAATCAATTTGCATATTTTACAGAGAATTAAAGTAGTGGAATACCGGATCACACTCACTCTTAATTTTCCTACAACAGCAGTTATTCAGATTTAAGAATTTTTGGCCGTCGTGATGGCACTACTTTTCAGATCTATTGAATGACAACTTCACTCACAGTAAGTTTAGCGTCGGTCATGTTTTCTGAGTTCAAAAAAACAACATATATTTCAAGCGATTCGTTTTAGTATCAGAAAAATGGAGATTTCCTACAAGCGTTAATCAAAAAAATTACATTCGCAAGGAAACGAAGACTAAATTCTTACCAAGTCGACTATCTCTAGTTAAATCCCGATCTTTCTATTGTGAAAATGAGTTATTTGAATGAAATTTGAACAATGACAAATTAGCTAGTATTCCAACCGAATGCTGTTTTACTGAATTAAGAAAATCACGACCGAACACTAAAAATGGCAGTGCTGCATGAAGGAAATCGTGAATCAAGTAGGAAATACTTCCTGACCACTAAAATAAAATATAACAAGAATTTAGTCTTGAGTTCTTTCGTATTTAAACTCTGTCAAAATTGGTTCAGCTGCTTTGTCAAACGCAGCCTAAATCGATCGAAAGACCAAAAATAAACAAGACTGAATCAAGCTAAAATAATGTATGCTTAATATTGAGCTGCCGGTAACCGCTGAGATCCTTTTTCCACTATGAAACAAAATGTATAAATTAACTAAGTTACAGAGGAAATCATCACACAATTTTAATTTTATACATGTGAGATATTTAAATGATCAGATTTCACAATAATTTAGTAAACTGACATAAAGACTGCTTACTGATATCACATGGATGACTAGTGTTTTGGCAGTCACGTTGCATCAGTCATTGTGGGAAAATTGCCTGAACAATCTAGAAAAAATTTCGCCATTCGAGTCATTTCTATCTGAAAATAGAATTCTCACGGCTTAAGTATTTGGTAACTGTCAAAAAGAGATATTGAAGAATTTTTTCACACAGAGTAGCGAAGTTCAAGTAAAAGTGCAGAACAAAACTTACAATGAATAACATAATTCTGTGATAAAAGATAATTAAAATTACCTGGTGAGGTGTTTCACCGCAGGTTATTTGAAACCATTTTTTTGAGTTCTGAAAGTATCCAATTTTCAGGATGGAATAAAAGGCAAAAGAACACATTGTGCGTACTTCACTTCCGCATAAAGATAATTATATCTGAGATGCTGCAGTGAACTTAAGATAGCGATATCTGATATAAATCTTCTGATAGGTTACTAAATTCACATGAAAGGTGAACAAAAATTAAAGTTCTACCACTTTATGAGGTTTTGTTGGTGGCTTAAATGGCCTATTATTGTAGTTTGTTTCGCGAAGACATATACGACTTGAATTTGCAGCCGTTGAGTTACTTACAAACTTTGGGGACAATTGTTGTTCAACCTGAAAATGAAGCTTTTTGGTGATAAATCTTTTCACTTACAGTTTATATATATCACATACGAAAAATGCGAACCCTTTGTAGTAATAGGTTTGCTTTTTCTACTTGACTTATCCTCGTTACTGGTAGAACTACGGTCTCAGAGTCAGTGCTTATCACGGGCGATAAGAAACCAACGCTGTGTAGTCTGAACTGATCGACTGGCTCACACAAACTGCAACCAAAATATCATACACAATTTTAAAGTTACAAAATTAACGCAAATGAGAAGTGACTAACACTTTCTTCCCAGAGATACAACCAACTTCAACTGTTAATAAAACACAGATGAAAATTCTTCTTTCTCCAGTAAAATCTCAAAATTTGATTATTTTCCCTACCATAATCTTCCCAAACACATACTTGAGTTCTACTTCTATCCAGTGACATGTCCCAATTATTTTCAAAAGCTTTTAGATACTGTGCAATACCAAGTAGAAGTGAAGTGTTTAGTAAATAATTATTATTAGAATAGCACTATAGGCTAATCAAAACGTACAGCATACGCTCTACCTATTGCAGATCGTGATCTTGAATTAGGCGAAAACTAGTAACATTATCTAAATAATAGATCAAACGTACCTGCTTTCCAATGGACCATTAGCCTGTTCAGGAATCGTATAATGTGAAGATACGAAAGCGTGATTCCTTGAAATGTCATCATGTGGGGTTGATGTAAGCAATGAAAAGTTATCGTCAATGAAGCCCGCAGCCATATTCTGAAAGCGTAAAAAAGTGGTGCTGCATTTTTCCAATCTCATACTTCATCTCTAACTATTTTGATACACTCTAAGATTAAAATTAGATAAAACACAAAGAAATATTTTGTAACATAGAACTATTTGCGAATAATAACGACCGAGAATGCTTAATCATTTCAACCATAATTTGGAAGCTCAGTTATAGAATGTTCCGCATTCGAAGGGAATGTCATCCAGATGGCGATGGGTTGTACTTTTTTCTCAGAATAATCACATAAAGATGCCACAAACCATTTCGTTTTTAAACCCTTTGCTCGGTGTCTCCACCATTCCATATGGAACAGCGAAATCCGCCAAGTTGTCATCATTTTCATCATCAAATGATCTGAAATAGGAGTAAAACTTTAAACTATTCGGAAACAAGATCATTCTTTCCTCTTAGAGTTTCATCAAACGACAATTCAAGAGCAACTAAGAATATGAAAACATAGTTTATCCAATTTACAAGAAATATTCTGTATTTCATACATGATCACGACATACACACAGAAATCTAATCCACTAAAAATGGCATTCAGAACCGATGTGCAGGAGAAACCGTCTGCTCGTTTCTCTTTGCCATAATATCAACCCATCTATTCAACTTGACACTTGTTACGAAACATGCTAACTGGCTCTTAAGCGAACGGTAAGCTGACCGAAAGGAGGAGTCCTTGAAAGAGGTAGATGGCATTGCTCCACTTAATGCATCATCCGCCATATTGATAGGTATTTCATTTTCCGGTACACTTGTCCCACTAAATTTATACTCTGCAAAAAGAAATCACTCTCAAATTTAATTTACGAATTATGAAACAAGAAATTGGACAACAATTATGATAACAGTTTAAGAAATGCAAACATCCAGATATACTTTGTTTCCATTAGTTCTGTTTAGCGAATAAAATTTTATCAATAAAATCAACTGATACCAGTGAATTTTTAATTCTATAATCATATTGCGGTTCTGGATTCAATATATGATAATTGTTCTTAATATTACACGATGAAACTTATCTCTACACATTTTAATTATTTCTTCTCATCCTTTTTATCTTTTTGGGAGTACATTTATGTCACATCGCTTTAAACACGTATCCCGTGCTTCCGTGTTTGTCAGTATTACATATGTTTACAAAAGTACCTAGACTTTTAGCGAAATATACCAACCGTTGATAATGGACATTGCTGAATATCAGTCTATCAAAGACTTGTAATGCTTATTTTTCCAATTACTCCTTTAAATCGACTTACATCAGCTTATCTGCCAATGGATCTTGTGTCCTTATCAAAATTCAAAATTTTTACCAACAGCTTTAGCAGGATCTGATAAGCGGAACTTCGACGGAGGCGAACCATTCTCTGGTGAATTGAAGGCATCGCTAAATGCAGATACATGGAGAAAAGATCTAAAATTTCACACATAGAACTGTAGATATATGTAAACTTACTATGAACAGTTTAGAAGAAACTAGAAGACCTAACAGAACAGTGCTAAAAGCAGATGCGTACTACTGACTCCAGGTTATGTGAGACAAAAAATGTAAAAATACAGTGAAGCTGTATGCACCATCATGAAATGAAGTTTGTATCTTGACTTTGATTTCATCGGGTATTTTCATAGAGCTTCTTAGCTGTTATTTCATTAATGTACTTATAAAAGACAAATAACATCAGTAAAACTTGCTTTAATGGTGACTGTGAGTAGGGTGAGTTCGACTTTTTCCTTGTTGGTGTTTTTAAGGTAGGAGTAGCGTCTGACATAATGACCTAGAATGATAAATTGATGCAAGGCAAGATTTTTGTGATTGAAAAACAGC
This sequence comes from Cruorifilaria tuberocauda, assembly GCA_013365365.1. NCBI lineage: Eukaryota > Metazoa > Nematoda > Chromadorea > Rhabditida > Onchocercidae > Cruorifilaria > Cruorifilaria tuberocauda. Next base: position 21,760 of record JABVXU010000687.1, read on the forward strand.
TTGCGATTGTCATATTTACTGCAATGGCCGTATTGCACAAAATTAGTTTCAAGGAAATCTGTTTGAAAATGATAAAATTTTCACAACTTACTGGTTTTGAAGGAGGTGAACCAAATATTGATGAGCCTAAACCGGAATCAGCGAAACTCATGGAACGTCTTGAACGTTTCCGTTCCGGTGTTGTTAATACGCTGCTTATCGATGGCCACTGGAAATGGCCTTTATATGTCACACTTCTCCGGGCCGTACCCTCCCTTTGCATTGCTTGCATCTTTAGATCATCAACCTAGAATTTAAAAGAGAAGTAAGTTGAAATAGACCTGAAAATTGTTCGTATGTCATATTTTCAATAGAAACTCATATTATCATTACTCTTAACCTACGGTTTTTTTATGACCAGAATGAGACAATTAATTAGATTTTATTGAATAGAAAAACTACTTCACTGAGTAAAAAATAATCAACTCAGGGCTTGTCGTGAATGTGTAGGGGCAATGTTTTATGTTGGAAAAAAGTTGCTGAGTAATATATAAACAGATAGAAATGCAACTTTCATTTAACTAGCTGATATGCCAAATTTCTCCCAATCTAAAATAAATGAATTTTCATATAACGCAATGTTGCTACAAATTTAATTATAATAACAACGTAGACACGTTATCAGCATTTGCAAAATATGTCGCCTTCGTTAACAATATAAAAAAAACATAACTTTTTACCTTATAAAATTTCCTGCAAATTCTAATACTTGACCGATTACTCAAGCTTCATAAGTAATGACAAACGATGATATGTATATGAAGATGTATTTCAGGTATTCACAAAAGAAAAAAAAAACATAGACCAATTCTTAACTTAATAAGATCAAAGCCCCCATATAAAGTGTTAATAGAGGAAGTATATGCTTACGATTCCTCAAAAGTGAAGCAGAAAATTTGAAAAATCCCCTCCCCTAAATCGATCAGACTCAATCTTTCAAATTCAAATATGCCTGAAGCATGCCATAAATAATCGGGATTTCACGGAGCACGGCCCTTGCAATGTTTTGCTGTGAAAATTTTTCCATCGCACTTATCGAAAATTGGTATTTTTCAAAATAAGATATATTAAATTATTTTAAGTTGCATTGAAATTGCTCTAAGAATGGATGGTAAATGATTAAAATGTCTTAAAAAGCATAAAGTATGATTGATTTAACTAAATTTTGAAAATTAAAAGATTTGATTAAATTCTTGAAAATAATAAAAATTAAAATCCTTAGTATATTTGTTTCATATCATTTAATGATTAAAAGATAAAAAGATATGGAAAAAGCTGATAATTCATTTATGAAAAGAATAAAGCTCTGAATGAATCCCACAATGTCTCTTCTCTTTTTTCTCTTCTCCCTTATCTCTTATCATTTCATTTCTTCCAATTTTTATACCTTACAATTTCAATCCTAGGCTAAAGTTTCAATTTTCATTAATGCTAAATCCTTTTCAAACTATGCTCATGCAAAAATATCAATGGTAATTTTGGAATTTCCCAAATAAATTTTCTTCCCAATGCTTTACATGAACCTTTCTTTAGTTTAACAGTTATAGAAATTTGTTAAATTGGATCAAATTGTCCAATAAATGATCATATAATCAAAATGAAATCTATCACTAATTAAACAACATATCAAATATCATACTCAAACGAACATGAAAAAAAAATTAGCAAGTCAGATCACGTAAACCGATTAAGATGAATATATTTAAGAAAAAAAAGAAATACCTAAGCTTTTACTCGATTATGACTGTAACTGATTAGAGGATTACTAACCTTAAAATCATTCTCGAATATCATCATTTTTTTCCTTTTCTCTCTTTATCCAACCTTTTCTATTTTCAAATTTCACTTGAATAATTTTTGTCATACTTGAATATATTCTATTTAGATAAATTCAAATAAATTTGGGTTAGTAATTTTTTGTCAGAACTTCAAATATACTTATAACTACTGATATATCTTTTATAATTTGTAGGAAAAAGTAAACATAAAGATAGAGAAGAAAAAAAGAGAAATATGCGAGAAATACTTATCATAACTTTTTTTTCCACTAATATTATACGATTTGACTATTTTGATCAATTGATTGTTCGTAACGATTCAAATTATTTGTTATAATTACGTTAAATTAATTGCGAATTATCACACATACACATAAATGTTAACAACTTTTCTCAAGGATAATTCATCCAAAAACTAATTTCATAAATAGAACTCATATCAACAATTTAATATGATTTGTAATTATTAACGAAAAAAAATCTTTTTCTTTAAATTTCAATTTAAAGTAATAATCGGGGGAAAAAAGACATAAATTTCCCATATAATTTATTCTTAATTTTTTTTTAAAAATTTAATATTAACAAAAAAATCGATACTTACTGTTCGAACTTTGATATTCGATGGCAATGATTGATTTCCAATATTAATATGTATCATACCTTGATGATGATAATGATGATGATACAATGTTATGTTATAATTGTGGAATGATTGAGAATTGCTTGTAGTGGTTAATCGAGTTGTCGAGGTCACAATAACCTTTTCCTCTCTGCTCATCGATTTTTTCGGGATATTTCTATTTGTGGCTTTTTACTTTGCCCTCTCCGATATGAGGTTTTTTTTTATGTTTCGCGTTGGGAGTTCTGATTCTCCTGTATATCCCATTGTCCCTGACATTATTCCATCTAATATTACTATATCATATTAACCATTATCTTTCCTTTACTCTCACTCATAACTCTCCGATACTCATCACACTCAATACAACCTATGACCTTGATAATATTACTTTAGAGGATATAGCTATGCGATATAATATGTTTATCCTGGTGCAATGAATGCACACCTATTTCCTATACTTACCTCCTTCTCAACAAATAAATGGTCATTTTGAAAAAAAAAAAACTATACATTAATGTAAGGTGTGTTTTTTACATATCTTACCTTAATTACTAAGCTTATTCTAAGCTTCAATTGCATTTTATTTGATTACATTTTATTGTATTTCAATAATTAAAATCAGAAATATCAGAAGAATGAAGTTTTTTTTTTCTTTTCAAATTTCTTTATCATATTTATTTATTTATTCTAAAATATTAGCAAGGCTAAAATATTTTGTATTTAACAAAATTAACTTCACTGTTAAAACATTTCCTTTTATTTTCCTGCATATGTGCAATTTTGATAATTTAAAATTTAAAATGTTTCATTATAAAATGGCGAAAAAAAAAGTAACGAAATTATTGCACAAATTTCGGAAGAGCAACATTTTCATGAAGAATGATATGATTTAAGCAAAAAATAAAAAATAAAAAAAAACATTTTTTCATTCTTTCTACTTCACCTGAATTGGAAAAATAAATTCATAATATCAGTTATTCAGTTCTAATAGCATTAATATGATTGCCAGAAGTGGGATATTCGAATTCCAATAAGAGATTTTTTTTTATTTATATTGATTTTTTAAAAAGGTTTTTTGTATGCTTCATTTTTGTAATGGAAAATGGATCATTGCATATAATCATTATAATTTTATACTTAATCACCCATGGAATTTCAATAATTCAAAATTATCATCGATAAAAATCAACCAATCACCTTTCATTCTTTTTCCTTTTTTTTTTTACATCTCTCGAAAAAAAACCATTAAAAGAGTTATGGTTTACAGTTGAGATTGATAAAGGAGATAAAGGGAGATAAAAAATGGAAGGAAAGAGAAAATTTTAATATCATTCGGTTCTTTTTCTTTTTTGCTTTAAAAAGACTTTAAAATCTTATAAAAGCATTTTAAACTTTATTATTAAAAAAAATAAAACGATTTCAATATCTCATAGCAAATTACATTTCATTTCATTTCCATGTAAGAGCTGTAAAAGCTTTTCAAATCATCGAAAATTAGCTATTGATACATAAATGAATGAGCTAATGAATTCATTAAATTATCATTTATTATTCGTTTATTCATGAAAAACGAAAAAAAAGACTTTTTTGATTAAAAATTATTTAAGCTTTTCATAGCTTTCGCTAAAATAATATGTAAAAGAATTTTTATATAAGCAAAAAAAAAACCGAAAGGAAAGACTATTTGCTTATATAAAGGAATTTCTTTTTACCAATAACTTTTTTTCTTATATTGGAAATATT